>NW_018921649.1:41151-57277 GCF_002207925.1 Prunus avium | reverse complement strand
GAGAGCGCATAGGGTGGGGGAAGAAGAAAATCTTCGAGGGGGGGAGAAGAAAAAAAGAAATATGTGGGACCCATAGTGCCACGCAAGCAACTAACGGAAACCTTAACGACGGAACCACATTGTAACAAATTTAAAAGTCCGGGATATGTTATTTTAAAAATTGAGAAGGAATGAACTAACATGTCTTAAGGGTGTAACCACAAGGTACTAAAGTGTAATTAACCCCTTTAATAAACTAAGAGCATTTTTGGGGTATTGAAAGTTTCACTTTTAAGCGGCAAGCCCATGGGGAGATCTAGCATGTCAGAGCGGGAATTTCAAATTTTTTTTACCGTTGGCCTGTGGAATGCACACACCAACAGTAAAAAAATTTGGATTTCTTACGCTGACGCTAGCCAGACGTCAGCACTGACCCACAGATGCTAGAAACCAAAGGCTACAAGCCACGTGGCTTCTCTTAGAGCCTCCGATCCAAAAATCTTATCAAATCCAACGGCTGTCCATTTTTTGGCTAAAAAATAATTGAAAAAAAATCAAAAAGATTTGTAAAAAAAAAAAAATCAAGAAATTCTGGAAATTTTTTCTATAAATACCTACCAATATTATTCACTTTCCACACCAAATCTTCATACAAATTCATCTTCTTCCAATATTTTTCACTTTCCACACAAAATTTTCCACTACTAAATTCCATTTGTGCAAAAATACAAATGGACTCTTCCAACGAAGCCGGAGGCGCATGGACAAGCGTGGAAGATATTTTGTTGTGTGAGTGTTGAGTCAAAGTTGGTCATTGCCCAATCACGGGCAATGAGATGAAGTTCTCTCACATGTGGAGAAAAAATCATGGAGAATTTTGTGAAAGATCGGGTTCGGCTCATTTGGAAATGGCATTGGCTAGTAGGTGGAAAATTTTGAATAAAGAGTTAGGGAAATGGAAAGATGCATTGGCAAAAGCGAGGGAGAACATTCGAAGATGTCAAAATCTTGGCGGCGAGGTAAAATATTTTTTTTAAATAGATTATTCAATCACAAATGTGGTTCAGTGCCATTGGCCAAGGCAAAAAAAGTTTCATCAATCACCAATGTTGGGACATTGTGAAGAATTGTTCGAGATTCAAAATTATTTCCAATGGTCCGACGGTTGTATTGAATGAGACGCCGCTCCACTTCTTTACTCATTTTTAGTTTCCATTTTGTATTTGTGCATTTGTGGTGTGTCAATTAAGTGTTCTTTACGTACTCAAATTAGAACTTATAGGAAGCCGACAAGTTCTTCGTGGGATCGACCCCGTACTTGTATAATCTATACTTCAATAGACTCGTGCACTTGCGGGTATTTTTAATTGGTTGTTTGCACATTAATTTGTGTCCTCTTAGGATTGCAACAGCTCCTCGATCAAATCAACTTGACGTCTCTCGTGAATATAAGAAGATTGCATTTCTTGATAACGACCAATCATACGGTAGTTGTATCGACTGTCCCTAATCAACGGTTCATGCTCCAGTGACTGTCCATTTGCTCCCACGGGCCGTTAATAAATTATTGTTAATGTCGTGTTCATAGGATTGGGTTCGAACATCCTTGGGGCATTATAATCATACTTCCTCCACAATCATGTTATGGAGAATGATGCAAGTCATCATAATGCTCCAAAGCACCTCTTCATCAAACATAAAAGCAGCACCCCTAATAATTGCCCAACGAGCGTGCAGGATACCAAAACACATTTCCACTTATTTCCTATAACCCTCTTGAAAAGCAGCAAAGCTTTTTTCCTTCTCCAATTGGGGATTCGAAATTGTTTTGACAAATGTCGTCCACCTCAAATAAATTTCGTCAACTAGGTAGTACCCACCCGAGTATACGGTATTGTTGACCTCTCAAGGCATCGTTGAATATTGAGGATTAACCAAGCACGTTGAGGTCATTTTGAGATCTGGCAACTCTTAAATATTCGTGTCAAACCCAGGTATCGAATGATGCAACGGCCTCCAGAATTATACTTTTTTGGCCTTTCCTATTCTCATAATCTCCTTGCCAAGCGTTGGGCAATTCTTCCACTGCTAGTGCATGTAGTCGATGTTTCCAATCATGCTTGGGAAACCTTGATCCTCAGCTTTTTGTAGAAGCCTTTGGAGGTCCCTAACCTAAGTTTGCAGTGGTAATCCCTCTTGTAGAGAGTTTCTATGGCATCACAAAATCTTACCAAGCACTCTAGGATAGTTGACTTCCCCATTCTAGCAATCTCATTCACCTGGCCTGTAGATGCCCCATATGCAAGCATCTGTAAAGCAGCTATAAGTTTTTGCTCCGGAAAAAGACCCAAAACCCCAATAGCATCGTACTTATGAACGAAGTATGTGTCGTAATTGCGAACATTATGCATGAATTTTTTGAACAAATGGGGTTGTATTCTATATCTCTCTATAAAATAAGAAATAGGATATAATGAATTTGGGATAAAGTAATCTTCTAAGAGATTCTTATCCCGAGAGTGCCTATGTTTGTCCACGTTCGGGACACGACCATGCTGGTGTTGCCTTGATTGATTGAGCATACCCACCGCTAAAACAACTTCATTCTCTTCTTCATCCAACTCGTGATCTTCTTCAGCACGTTTGTGCCTGATTTCTTCATCTTCTCGATGTTGCCTCTCCAACACTCTCCTCAGGTTAGACACTGAGAGTAAAATGTGTTTTGTAAAATATGAGAAATGAAAGGATAGAGAGGAAATGGTGTGAAAGGTTTGTGTAAGGTTTTTATTTTGACCTTTATTGTATTTTGGCTATTCTCTTAAACCAACAAAACCATTTTAATATTAATTAGATTCTAGGTTAGAATCAGTGTGGGTTGAAGGGCTTCTATGTCTCCTCGTTGCAAATCAAAAGGTAAAATTGCATGCATAGATCACTTGGATTAATACATTCTCACTTGTATTAATCCATTCTACGTTAGTTTTTACAGCTTTGTCAGATTCCTTTATTGCATTGATATTTCTTATCTGACCAAAGCATGAGGTTTATTATATTTATCAATGACTATCTTTACAAAATATTAAACCCCTTCTTTCTAAAGACATCTTGATTATTATATTCTTTCTTGAAAAAGAATTGATTTTAAAGTCTTTTTGCACACACATCTCAACTATACTTTTGTGCAAAACATTTGCATGTGTATATGACAAAAGCTTGAGAGTATTTTAATTACTCTCAAATGGCTCATAGCCTTCTTGGAAGCATGACATTTGTTTTAAAAAAAACCCATACCCATCTTGGTCTTTACAAAATGCCTTTTGTATACCACCTTTTTGAGTGATGGGTTATATCTTACTTTTATTTTTCTCTTCGGACTTTTAAAAACTTGCTGTTCATTCTTTGTAGCCATGTGCGGCTCCCCTTGGTTCCAAAACACCCATGCCTTATTGTTTATTCTTTCCTAAGTGTTTTGACAGCTCACATGGTTTCCAAAAGAATCTTTTTATTCCTTATCCACCTTTGTGGTTTGAGCCGTTCTTTGTGTAAGTGTTTGGTCTATAGCCTTAAAATAAATAGAATTATTAAAAAGCTTCTCTATTTATACCTCCTCACTTAGACGGTTTCAGGAGGAGATCTCACTCATGCATTGAAACTTTACTTATGCTATTCAAAGTTATATTCTCTGCATAAGTCAAGCTGAAATAAATCTTCTCTTCCTCAACCATTTGTTTATACTCTTGAGGGTTATGAGAATGAATGCATTCACAAAAGTGCTTCCCTAAGATGATTTTCATTCTTTAATGGTTGATTGTTTCATTGTTTCATTGTTGTTATTTTGAATTAAACTATATGCTTCAAGTTCATTACTTCTAGTTTAATCATCACAACACTTAGGTTTCATTTGTCTAGCTCAATCATACTTTGTGATTGAGATAGATGAATCTGTGAAACCATAACGCACTTCATACATCAAACTACATGCAACTTGAGCTTGCTGCTCTTGAGGCGATTTGCTGCTAAGAGATAAAGAAAAGGTGCTTGCTGAAAGATTGGATTGTAGCTGCCTATAGGGGATAGATGAGCTAAGGCTTCTTTCGTTTTTCTTGTATTTCTTAATTGAGCAGCTTGGATCTCTCCTGGCTTGGTGCCCCCAGTTTTTCACCCTGTTGGGTTTTCTGGGTCAACAATTATCGTGTGTTATTTACATTCCTCTGTTACTAGTTTTAATTTATTAATCACGAAATTAATTGTGTTTGTGCTTGTGTGCTTTTGAAGAAGTTTATTTTAAAAAGGGTAGTCTTTTTCTTCTCGCCTACTTCACCCCCCCTCTGTAGGCTTTTAGAGCTTAGGGCCTGGTTTTACAGTTTGAGTTGAGGGTGTAGTTTTATAGAGGGATTTAGAAGATAGAGATGACACGTGGCACAATTTTAGAGGGTGAAAATCTTATTTGATATTAGAATTTTATAATACATATCGACACGTGGCAACCAGGAATCTTATCCGAAAATCTTTTCTGAAATTTGAGATCTAAATGTTATAACAAAATATGGACACGTGGCAACCGAAAATCTTATTTGAAAATTTAATCATAAAATTTTATCCTAAAATGTTATACGAAAATGTTACCTGAAATTTTAGATGAGAATTTTATAATAAATAGTGACACGTGGCAATCGAAAATCTTATCAAAATTAATCATTTAAGTATAAAAAAATAGAAAATAAATAAAGTGGATAGTAATTGCCTTTACCCTTTCCCATAGGGGTGGAAACAAAAAAGGCAAGGGCTGCCACTATTCACATGAATAGTGATAGACCTTGCCTTGCCCTTGCCCTTTGGGGTGGAAGTGCTCTTACGGCATGTTTACGTATCAGTAATGGAGAAAGTAAGGAATCAGATAATTTAGGAATCGGGGAACTACTGAATCGGTATGGGAAGAATCATTCCCATTAAGCTGTTTACTAAACATACGGAATTAGTAAAGGAATGGGGTTGATTTCCATTGTTATTGTTTACTAATTTTCATGAATCAGAATCCAAATTAATTTGATTACTAAAATGCCCTACACATTTTCACCACAGCACATGATTTGCACAAGTGAAGTAAGGGGAAACTGCAGCAGAGCCTCGGTGAAGACCAGACCAAGAATTCTAAGGAAATATTCTACTACTCATGCCAGAACCATATTTGCATCAATACAAAATTTCAGAAAAATGCTTACTCTCAACGAGGCATTCACAATAGGTAATAAAAGTAATTTAGAACCAGAGCACCTAAAAGGCTAGGAATTTATAGAATGTATCACAAACTCACAATAAATATGCAAAGATCAGACCAAACTATTGGAAAGGGAGTTTCAAATTTATCAGTAAGAGGGAATCCGTTATCAAAGAAAATTATCAGCAATTTATTCTGAACCAAAAGCTAGACAAGCTAACCTGGCTAAGAAATCTTTGATCAAGTGAGATAAAATTCACAAAAGAAGTCACCTAAGGGCTATGCAGTTACAAAGAGAACAGAGAAAACCAACAAAAGCAGAGCCAATTCAATGATCATGTTAATAATACCTTTGTCCAGAGCCAATTTCAAATGAAAAAATAAACTCCAATAAATTTATATCTTTCACCTACATAACTAGTAAACAATCAAATAATAATAATCTGCATAATCTTCATACGATTAAATACATAATAGTCATACTACCAAAAGAAGAGATATATAATCTCTACAAAAGTCATTCACCCATTACTCATCAACCACAATCACTGTAAGCCATGCTCCATAAGATTAAATACATAATCTTTTTTTTCTTCATCAATCATGGTAAAGAAGACCCTCAGCAAATCGTGCTCTTTGGCTAAAATGTTGGTGATACGAAATACTTGCAAAGGAGATAGGAATTCTATTTTCCTCAATTCACCACCAAGGTTAGCTTGCATATCAGCAAGATCCTTCTCTGTGGAAAGAACATTAACCAAGCTTGCAAGCTGAGGTGCCATTCCTGCTACAGCTTCAGCCATAAGTCCAAATTTGTTAGACATTTCATTCAAAGCATTTACCTTCCTACGAGGATTATTTGGACCACTTGCTACATCTTGTGCGGGTCTCTTCTGTTGGGCACGTTGTTGGGCACTTGAGGGTTGGGGGTTTGGTTGTGTAAAGGTTGTCTCATCATCTTCCAAATCCTCAACATCCTCAAATTGAGATCCCTCATATTCTGAACCCCCATATTGTGACCCACCATCAGGATGTGAAAACATCTCCTCAATAAAGTCATCCCCCACACTTCTATTCTTATGAACACTTGCATCATCTCGCCTAACGTCTTCTTCATCATCATCAGCATTTCCAGCATTTGTTCCAATAGCACGATCTTTTCCGTATATCTCTCCAAGTGCATAGTAATGTGGAAACGACTTGCCATACAAACCACTTGCATCCTTTTTGTTCTACAATTACAATATATATCTGCATTAGTATTCTTAAATAAATATTAAAGACATAGCATAACATATGTATTTTTTAATTCAATACGCCCATAATAGGATATGCTTAGATTTACCTTTGCCCATGCATCAAATACACTTTTCTCACGTACCAACATCATCTCCTCTTCATTCCACCCAAAACCACTTTGAGATAATGCGTCAGCTAAAGCACCATATTTTCCCTTCAAAGTCTTCACCCTTGATTCAATATGGGGTGATGCCTTCAACCCAGAATTCGGAAGTTTGACTTCTAGCATAGTTTCTAATTTATTCAAGTATCCATTTTTAAAGCCTGAGTCACCTCGCCAATTGGTATTCTGATGGAGTTCCATCAAGCATTCCATCAATGTGTTATCCTCCTTAGTTGTCCAATAGCGCTTATTTTGTCCCCTTCCTCCCTTTACTTTTCCACTTGAAGTAGCAGTAGAACTCATGACGATAAATGATCTACTACATAAATAAACAAAAAAAAAAATACATTTTTTGAATCAAAAGGCATGACAAGCAAGCAATGTCATATAACAGATGTTGTCAATGTCAAAGGCATGAAAAACAATCAATCTGCTACATAAGTGATGAATAACATGTAATTATTGAAATTTTTGAATTTCCAGCTCTAAAAAATGAATGAATGAATGAATAAAAAGGTTCTTAAAAACACAGGAACTCACATTAGTTGTTCATATTCAATACATTACATAAGCACAATAAATAAATAATGTCTTGAGTACATTAAATAACATGATAAAAACAAACAAATAATGTGTTCATCACATGTCTTTATTCCCTATTTCCATTCCATGTATTCCACATTTCATTTGCAAGGTTTTGCCTCCATACACTCCACTCGTCTGAGGACTCAACTGTACCAATGTAATCATTTGTTTCCAAAGTTCCATCTACAAGCTGATTGTCCACTTGATGTTCAATAGGATCCAAAGCCATCTCTCTTCTTATAAAGTTATGGAGCATACAACACACAGAAATTATACGACGTTGTGTTATAATATCATAAAAGGATGGACTCCTAAGAATTGCCCAACGCATTTTTAATAAACCGAAACACCTCTCAATAACATTTCTAGCACTCGAATGTTTCATATTGAAAAATTCATTTGGTGTCTCAGGTCGATGGCCATCCCTCCAATCATTAAGATGATAACGTTGTCCTCTAAAAGGTGCAAGGAAGCCTGTTCCGTTGGTGTAACCAGCATCCACTAAGTAATAATAACCTAATGTAAAAACAAAACAGTAAGAGACATAAACCTAAAGTGATATTTTATGCATAACGGAAAATGCACTAAATTAAAATATTAGTTTTTAAATATTACCATTAGGGACTTTTAGTCCATTCCTCCTACTCAAAGCATCTTTAAGGACTCGACTATCATGTGCAGAACCCTCCCATCCAGCCAAAACATATATAAACTGCAAGTCTTGAGAGCAGACTCCCAAAACATTCGTTGCTATTTCACCCTTCCTTGTTCTGTACTTTGGTTTCTCTTGTTCCGGTACCTTCACTCTAATATAGGTTCCATCTAATGCTCCTAAACAGTTCTATATTAAAATATAAAAAATTATTAATAAGGTTCTTAAAAGAAAATAAGTATTTTTGTTTTGAATAATTTCATAGCTATAAATAGTGCATACCTTAAACCACTTCCACCTATAGTCTGTTGAGTTCTCAGGTATGGGTTCAGGTAATTTCCAGAAATCCTTTTGGCATCGAATCATTGCCTTCAAGCACTCATGAAAATATTTACTAACAGTTCGTCCCGATCTAGTAAAATTAAATTTTATGACGCGATTCTTATGATGGTGTGCAAGAATATTTAAAAAAATTGCAACCATCTCCTCTGTGGACATGTTTCGGGTCGATCGTAGTTCTCCTTTAGTGACCAAAATTTGACAAAGCTTATGAAAAGATTGTCTATCCATCCTTAGTTGGTCAATACATGTAGTATCACTCTCATAAACTAGTCCATGTAGGTATTCTAGTTGTTTGTAAACTCTTATCACCGAAGGAAGACTTGGTCGACGACTTTTTCGATAAGCTAAGCGTGCATAGACATAACCCGCAACACATACAACAAATATTATTCGAAGGTAGACAATCAAAGCATTTATAGTAACACGCAGTTTCCTCTTTGTGGACAAACTTAATCGAGCCATTTGTCTACATGACATTAAAATATATATATATTATTCAAGATATCAATACCTCAGTATCTGAGAAAGTTGAATTTTAAGAATCTTACCAAATTTGGGATATGATATTGCTTCGCAAACGTTGCTTTCGTGCTCAACAAGATATACTCACAGTCACTTTTATTGACACCTGCAAAGAACCAAAATTGTAAAATTAAATATAAGCCTTTGCAACGTGTACAGAAAAACATCAGAAAGTTTCTTAGAAATTTTTTTCGGAAATTTATTTGGAACTGTTATTGAACTTTAAAAGGTAAGGAAGATTGGAGACAAAATCATCCAGAGTTTCCAAGAGTAAATAAAGAGAAATAACCCTTTTCACATTCTCCTTCAGAGCAGGTAAAGGCCTCACAGCAGCATTTGCATTCGGTGCTCCTGTGCAATAGAATTATTGAATGGTAGAAAACTTAGCACAATAGAATTATGGAATGCAAGGGAGTCTGTAAAAAATCTTGAATTATTTAAATCTACAGGGCCAAATAAATCACTTTGTAGTAATTATCTAAACAAAAAACAAAATAGATTCTTAGAATAGTAATTATCTAAACAAAATACATGCGTGAGTGTTTTTTATTTTATTTTAAGTGGCTGTATGGTTTGGGTTGTTTTAGAAGCAAGGCAGTGCGACTGGGATTATTCTAAAAGCAAGCCCCAAATTTTTTTTATACAGTTCTCATGACTATTTAGGGTTTGGGTTGTTTTGGAATTATGGTAAAGTGGTAAGGGTATTTTTGGAAGTTAATAAGGGAAAACATGAATGGGAATCGTATCGACTACCCCCCTAGTTGATCTGATACCTGGTTTTGACGGGATGTGATTATGGATTTTGAGGTAGGGCCCACTTATTTTTTCATTCCTGATTGCAAGTAACGCAGGGGAAGTCAGGAATGGAAATCATTCCCTTTCCTCACATACCCATTACTGATACGTAAACATGCCCTTAAATATTTAGATTAGAAGCCAAATTGATAACTGAAACTTGTGTTTATGCAAGGCCTTGCCACTTAAGTTGTTAAGAGCAATACCGTTCGAATTTCGCATTCTCAATATCGATGGTATAAAAATAAACTTGTATTTGGTGACTTGGAGTTTGTATATTTGGATTCCTTAATTTGTGAGGATGAGTATGGATTTGCATGAACATGATTTGATTTGAGTTAATTGGTTTTTTTTTTTCTTTTATAAAAGAGAAACTTCATTAAATAAACTTCACCAATACAATCAACGACATCAACATCACATCTAAAGTATCAATCCCAACAGGGCAACAAACTAACATGTTACAAACAAAACTAAAGCAGACAAAAGCCACACTAAAACTACTAGCCAACATTACCACAATTAACCGAAACCTTAAAGCAACCCAAGTGCCTAAATGAACCCTACCACCACCACCTAAAGAAGCGTCGTTGAAGCCACACCCACCACCGCATCCGTTACAAATTTGGGGAAAACATGGTTTCTAACGATCTACACACGCATAAGAGCGAACTAATAAATGAAAACAATAACCCTGGTAAAGAACAATTGGATGATTTGCAGCAACCTCCTTCAAATACGATATCGGCTAAAATTTAGAGAATATGAGCAATGTTAGAGATTGGTTTTGGGAGAATGGTTTGATTGAGAACTGATAAAAGAGGTGATGAGGAACTTCAATATAAGCATGGCTCAGAAAAAATCACCACAAGGGACTTCTTATTCAAACGCCCCAATGCACTTATTCACTGACCCAAAAGAAAAAATGTGACAAGAAATGAGAGAGAGAAGGGGTAGTAATGCTTCTTCATCCTCCCCCCACTCTATAGAATTCTCCTTTTTCTAGTTTATGCTCATATAAAAAAGCATCAATCTTGCAGAGCTTTGATCAGGCTAGCTCTATTGAAAATCAACTTTGCGGAACTCCACTCAATAATGATTGCATTATTGCCTTAGGTTTATAATTGCAAATATTCCAATAAATAATTATAATTAAATACATGAAATGATATGTGCTATATGTGCACTACTGCCTTTATAATTAATTGCAATACTCCCTTGGACTCTAATATGAGTTATATATATATTATTTTTATTTTAAAGAAATCATAGGTTCTATATGTGTTTAAGGAATAAGATAATTTTAATCGAACGTGTGTTCCCTCATGATAATCGTAATGTTCAAATATTTATATTTAAAAAAATATAAAAAATATGAAAAAATCTCTATAAAAAAAACCCCTAACAAACCCATAATATTTTTTTTCAATGAGATAGACTTCAAAAAATAATTCCCAACTTAGCAAAAATTAATAATTTAAAGGTTTCAAATTCTCAACTACTCTGTCACAACACTACAATTTGGATTTTGAGATCTTACATAGACAAAGAATAAAAAAAGTGTGAGTTTTTGAGTGAGAGATTGAAGAACAAAGATAGGAAGACTGATAATATGAGAAAAGACGGATGCGTGGAACTGATAAGGATTAAATTTTAGAGAGTCTCTCACGCCCCAAAATCATACCAAAATTCACTGAAAGAACAATTAAGTTAAACTCTTGAACTTGCTCAATTAGAACTACCACGATCTGCGATGTTACCAAAACTAAACATAAACACTTCTATTTCCACATAGTGTATCCACTAGTACAACACTACAATTTAAAGTCTCCCAAAACAAACAGATCTTCTAAACAGTAGCCAATACATCACCAAAAGAGTCAATCTTCTACTTCGAGCTAATATGAATCGGAAGGGAAAAGGGTGAGCTACAAAGCTCAGTAAGCAACTATATATGGCCACAAGTGAGTGTGAGAATCACAACTATACAATATCTGAAAATGGGACTAAAAAGAGTACAGATTCATAGTCAAAATCAGAGAAACAATAACAATGAGATAGCTTCTATAATCCTCGTTAGGGTTTCAAATCAGGCCTCATGGTGGTTGCATGGGCCTTATTATTAGCCGGCCAAAGGTCTTGACTCCTTCAAAAGAATGCACAAATACTGTAATTCAGAGAGTCTAAATTAACCACAAGTTCAGATGCTATTTAACATTCAATTATGAGTTCCTTTAACAATCAAATGATGGCAAATATAGCTGAAGTTACAATGGTACAATGTTGTGATATCAGTAGAAACAATGAAATCCTGAACAGCAACTCAATACCAAAGAAACTAAGATATTCAGAAAGATGGAAGCAAAGCAAAGCAAACACCATAATAGATAACTTACCTGATTCCATAGGCTGAAACTATAGTCTCCAAAACACTTCAGCCTCTTCTTAATGGAGCAAGCAATCCTAGAGCTCTTTAGCTTCTGTTCTCTTTTTCTCTAACAACCTGGAGCTATGTTTTCATGCTACCTATAGTATGTGCAGAGACAAGCAGAAGCTGGAGTGTGTTAGTGTATAAGCATTGAGCTAATATGAGTTTAGGATTAATAAGCCTTGTATTTAATTGTGTATTCACTTTGTCTTAGAAAATGACAAGTGTAAGGCTGAGATGTAATATTGCTTGTGTGCATCCAGCTAAGGCAAAAGCTTTTGTCATACATGCTAAATAGAAGAATATACACACATTGCTCTCTGACTTGGAGAGTAAGCAGAGCATTTAGACAGATTGCATTCTTCCATTTTCTCTTTGTTCTTCTCTCTGCAAATATACTCAATTGAAACCCAGCTAAAGATTGAAAACACTAACATGGCCTCAGAGCCTAGTTCGATCATTTGAAAATCTGGGCGTACACTGTGTTGCAATTGAGCTACATTCAAGCTCGTTCTGGTTCAGGTGAAGTCGCTGGAACTCCATAGATTCCGGTTTAGTTTTTTATTTGAGATTCATATCATCTAAGCTAAGAGATGGCTGGATCTGGAAGTTCTGAGGTGAGAACTCCGATCTTCTCTGGTGAGAACTACGAGTTCTAGAGAATCAAGATGGTGACGATCTTCAAATCACATGGGTTATGGAAATTGGTTGAAAAGGGGGTTACGACCTCAGATCCAAAGAAGAAGAAGGCTGAAGGAAGCTCAGAAGAGGTAGATGATGAGAAAACAGTGGCTGCCTATATGCAAGATGCAAAAGCTCTAGGTATTATCCAGAATGCTGTTTTAGACTAGATTTTCCCACGAATTGCCAATGCTGAATCAGCTAAAATGGCATGGGATTTGCTGTATGGAGAGTATCATGGTGGTGATCAAGTAAGGTCAGTAAAATTGCAAAATCTGAGGAGTGAATTTGAGTATGCTAGGATGAGAGATGATGAAACTCTATTTGGTTATCTTACTAAACTAAATGAACTAATTAATCAGATGAAAACGTTTGGTGAAAATTTGTCCAATGAAAGACTAGTATAGAAAGTTCTAATTAGCCTTAGTAAGCCATATGATTCTATCTGATTGGTTTTTGAGAATACAAAGTGCTTGGAGACTGTAGAATTGCAGGAGGTTGTAGCAATTTTGAAAAGCCAGGAACAGCGTTTTGATATGCACACTGTTGATGCTACTGATAAGGCATTTGCCTCCTTCTCTGTGAGCTCAAAAGGGCAACAAAATAAGGGTAACTCTCAGTCCAGTGGTCCTAAGTCCCAAAAGAATTGGAATCCTAAGGGGAAACCATGGGAGTCAAAAGGAAAGTCTCAGCAGAATAATCCTGCACCAAATCACAGCTTCAGTTCATCACAGCTGGCAAATCAAGAAGCTGTGAAGCCTCAGTGCAAACTGTGCTCTAAGTACCATTTTGGAGAATGCAGATATAAGGGCAAGCCAAAATGTTACAATTGTGATAGATTTGGTCACTTGGCTAGAGAGTGCACTGCAGGAAAATCTGTGCAAAAGGCTAACTGTGCAAATCAAGTGGAGGTTTCTGGTAACTTGTTTTATGCTAACAGTGGAATTACTGAGGTCAAAATGAATGGGAATTGGTATATTGATAGTGGTTGTAGCAACCACATGACTGGAAATGCTGAGCTGCTTGTTGATGTAAGGACAAATGTGTCACTGGAAAGGTACAAATGCCTACTGGAAATCTGGTAGATGTTGCAGGAATAGGCTCATTGACGATTGACACGGGTGCAGGCAGAAAATACATTAGGGAAGTCATGTTTCTACCTGGTTTGAAGGAAAATCTGTTGAGTGTTGGATAGATGGATGAACATGGGTATTATCTGCTCTTTGGTGGGGGTATGTGTTGTATTTTCGATGGCCCTGCACTTGACAAACTGGTTATCAAGGTTAAGATGAAAAACAATAGGTGTTATCCTCTATCCTTAATGCAAAATGATCAAATTGCATTGAAGGCTAGTGTGACTGAATGTACCCAGACTTGGCATAAGCGATTGGGTCATCTAAATCTTAGAAGTCTCAAACAACTAAGAGAAAAAGATATGGTTCATGGTCTTCCATGCTTGGAAGAGATTGATGGTGTGTGTGAAGGATGTCAAATGGGAAAACAACACAGAGACTGGTTTCCAAAAGGACAAGCTTGGAGAGCTAAGTATCCTCTAGAATTGATACACACAGATTTGTGTGGTCCCATGCAAACTGAATCAATTGCCGGGAACAAATATTTCATGTTGCTTATTGATGACTGTACTAGGATGTCATGGGTGTATTTCTTAAGATACAAATCTAAAGCTCTAAACTTCTTTAGAAAATTTAAGGCCATGGTTGAACTTCAGTGTGGATATAAGGTGAAGTGTTTGAGAAGTGATAGAGGGGGAGAGTTTCCCTCAACTGAATTCAACAAGTTCTTGGAATCTGAAGGCATACAAAGATAGTTATCCATTGCTTATACTCCACAGCAGAATGGGGTAGTGGAGAGAAAGAACAGGACAGTTGTAGAGATGGCCAGGGCAATGCTTCATGATAAAGGCATGCCATACATGTTGTGGGCAGAAGCTGTACAAATAGCTGTGTATATTCTGAATAGATCACCTACAAAAGCTCTTGAAAACATAACCCCATTCAAGGCTTATAGTGGCAGAAAACCAGGTATTGGTCATTTAAAAGTGTTTGGTTCACTTTGCTATGTGCATATACCAACTGAAATGAGACAAAAACTTGATGCAAAGAGTGTCATAGGTGTGTTTGTTGGATATGCAACATGTGAGAAGGGATACTTGGTATTTGATCCATGTACTAAGAAGCTAATTTTGTCAAGGGATGTGGTCTTTGATGAAACTAAGTCCTAGAATTGGAAAGAAACTTCAGAAAATTCTGTTGCTGTGACTTATACTCAAAACCAACCGGAAAAGGTGATTAACGTGTCTTCACATGAGTTGATTGGAGTTGAAAGAAGTTCTTCTAGCTCCTGCACTTCTTCACATGCTGAAGAACAAGAGAATGTCACACATGAGTCTGCACAGATCACACAGCCTTATGATCATACACCAGTAAAATGGAGGAATATAAGTGATATTTTGGCACAATCCATTGTGGAACCTGAAAAATATGAAGAAGCTGCTCAAGATAAAGCTTGGATAAAAGCTATGGAAGAAGAATTGTCCATGATTGAAAAAAATGGAACTTGGGAGCTTGTAGACAGACCAAGTGATAAGCAGGTTATTGGTGTGAAATGGGTGTTCAAAACCAAGTTGAATTTGGATGGCTCAATACAAAAGAACAAGGCAAGGCTGGTTGCTAAAGGGTATGTACAGAAACCAGGAATCGACTACAATGAGACTTTTGCTCCAGTTGCTAGATTGGACACAATCAGAACATTGATTGCTCTTGCTGCACAAAGAAGCTGGAAGCTATATCAATTGGATGTTAAATCTGCATTCTTAAATGGGAAATTGCAAGAAGAAGTGTATGTTGATCAACCTGAAGGGTTTGTGATTAATGGCAAGGAAGATAAAGTCTATAAACTGCACAAGGCTCTCTATGGATTAAAACAGGCACCTAGAGCCTAGTATGGAGACATTGACAGTTATTTTGCTAAGTGTGGGTTTGAGAAAAGCTTAAGTGAAGAAACTCTCTACACTAAGACAAGGGGAGAAAAGAATATACTAATAGTCTCCATATATGTGGATGATATTGTGTATACTGGAAACAATCAAGAAATCCTAGATAAATTCAAAGAAGATATGAAGGAGAAGTATGAGATGACAGACTTAGGACTTCTTCATCATTTTCTGGGAATGGGAGTGATTCAAACAGAATCTAGCATTTTCATTCATCAAAGGAAGTATGCCTCTTCCTTGTTGGATAAGTTTGGATTGAAAGATTGCAAATCTGTCTCTATTCCTCTTGTTGCTACTGAAAAACTAAGCAAAGATGATGGGAGTGGTGCAGCTAGTGAAGATCAATATAGAAGAATTGTGGGAAGTTTGCTATATCTGACTGCTACAAGGCCAGATGTGATGTATGCTGCCAGTTTGTTAGCTAGATATTGTTGTGTAGATACAGCTGCACCAAAATGGATTCAGTTGCATCCTCAACTTGTGATACTCGCAAGTGCACGAGCCGTTAG
>NW_018921649.1:9291-33334 GCF_002207925.1 Prunus avium | reverse complement strand
AGTATGGCTCTGTGTTTGCTAGGTAACAGACTCCATATTTATCCAATGGGGCTGAATTTTGGATATGTTATATTACACACCCATTGGAACAACTTTCATGAAGAATGTGGCCTCATCCGAGCTATGTAGGTTGCTGAAACAAAGCTTGCAATATGACCTACGAAACTGGGCTGGCAGGGGACTGTAGCCAAAATTGAGTTTGTCTTTAAGCTCTTCATCCATTCATCCAAATTAGGCCCTAACATGCATGGATTGCATCATTTACTATCCAAAGCCCTCATTATTACCTAAAGCTCAATGAACTGAAAGATAAACACAAAAAGGATTAAAAGCACAAGTTTAACTCAAAAACATAACCAAATCATAAGCTAGAACGGTACAAAATGATATGTAAATATGCACCGATCAGATATATGCAATGTCCTACAAATAAGCACTATGGAACAGCTAAGAGGGTGCTAAGATACATCAAAGGGACATTAGACTATGGTTTGAAATATGAAAAGGGCAAGAAGGAAGTTTTAATTGGATATTGTGACAGTGATTGGGGAGGCTCTATTGATGATAGCAAAAGTACATCTGGCTATGCATTCTCGTTTGGAAGTGGAGTGTTCTCATGGGCATCTGTCAAGCAAAACTGTGTTGCACTTTCAACAGTAGAAGCTGAATATATCAGTGCATCAAAGGCTACAACTCAGGCTATATGGCTCAGATTTGTTTTGGAGGATTTTGGTGAACTGCAAACAAAAGCAACTTCTCTACAATGTGACAATACATCTGCAATCTCAATCACTAAAAATCCAGTGTTTCATCAACGGACAAAACACATTGACAAAAGGTATCACTTCATCAAAGATGCTTTGCAGCATGGTATTGTTGATTTGGTCTATTGTCCTACCAAAGATCAAGTGGCAGACATTTTTACCAAAGCTTTACCAAAGGAAAGGTTCAACTATCTTAGAGATAAACTTGGAGTTATATCAGCTCAAAGCTTAAAGGGGAGTGTTAGTTTATAAGCATTGAGCTAATATGAGTTTAGGATTAATAAGCCTTGTATTTAATTGTGTATTCACTTTGTCTTAGAAAATGACAAGTGTAAGGCTGAGATGTAATATTGCTTGTGTGCATCCAGCTAAGGCAAAAGCTTTTGTCATACATGCCTTAGTGCGTGTTTTGCTAAATAGAAGAATATACACACATTGCTCTCCGACTTGGAGAGTAAGCAGAGCATTTAGACAGATTGCATTCTTCCATTTTCTCTTCGTTCTTCTCTCTGCAAATATACTCAATTGAAACCCAGCTAAAGATTGAAAACACTAACAGAGTGTGGCTGAAAGAAATGGTTCAGATTCATACACCTAAAGCATGAGGTGGCACTCAAATAACAGAAGAAAATTCAAAAATGAACTCTAAGGCTATGTTTGGTAGGCCTCACTAGATTGGACTATGTTAAATAACACTTGAAACCCATGTTTGGTAACAAGGGGGGACAACTTAAATAAGACTATATAGTCCAACAGTACCAAAAAACCCTCACTCGCTGGCCCAATACAACGATGCTGAAATATGGCTCGCAAAATAGCGAGCTCGCAGAACAGCGAGGCTGAAACCAGCACCGTCTGGGAGAAAATCAACCACCACCAATTCGACTAACCACCACCATCAATTCAAACCCAATGGAACCACATAGTGGTGGTCTCCCCTAAAAAAATAATTTTTTTTTTCATATGAAGATGGAATCATAAACTCTGGGAATCATAAACACAAAAACTCAATTCCTAGTAGATCCAAACTAGAGAAAAAGAGAGAAACGCAGGAAAAAAATTTGGAGAAACGAAGGGAAAAAAACAAGAGAAAGGCGAGAGATAGGAAGAAGAAGAGAGAAAAGGAAGAAAATTAAGATGATTTTGTTGATGTATCCCTACCACCTTTCCAACTTTGTTTGCTCTTTCTTTTGTATCTTGCGGCTGAGGCTGTTTTTGGTCCCAAGCTTTTGTTGGGCTCCTGTGACCTTGTTCTGCTTTTCATGCCTTCTCAAGTATATCTAAAGAGACAAAGAGAGAGAGATGAGGGAAATGGCACGGAAGAAGGAAAAGAGGAAAAAGGAAAGGGAAGAGTGAGGGAGAGAAAAGTGAACATGGAAGAAGAAAAGGGGGAAAAAAGAAAGGGAAAAGAGAGAAGAAAGAAAGAGAAATTGGAGAAAAAGTGGGTTGTGGGTGTGAGACTGGAAGGGAGAGAGAACAAAAGAGAGTGACTCTTCACTAATTAAATTTAAATTTAAAAATATTTAAAAAAATTATTTTTTAGTTCGACACATTACCAAACATAGGTCTTCATTATTTTTACAATCCAGTTTCTTAGTTCGACGCAGCATCAAACGTAAGTCAGTACTTAATCCAGCTTAGTCCAATCCGGATTAATCCAAGACAGTTCCAGAATTTAGTCCAGTCCATGACAGTCCACCATACCAAACGACCCCTAAAGGCTTAGACAAGTAGCTCAAGGAAGCATGAGGTGTAGGCAAAATAAGCAGGAGGGTGGGTGTAGGCAAAATAAGCAGGAGGTGGATTTTCTGTAACAAACAGCTGAAATTACAATTCAAACCTTAAAATGTAATGTTTTTTCATGGTATTTATTATTATTATTATTTGGATACTATGTGCTTCTTTTTTCCCAAAAAAAAAAGAAAAGAAAAAAGAATAGTGCATTTTTTCAGAAATATATGAAAAAGAAGATCTCGCATTTCCGCGCCCAACAAAAAAAATCAAAAACCCTGCGGTCACACTCAACAACACTCTCACCAATCACCAAAACACTCTCGGACTCGGAAGATCCCTTCTCTCTCTCTCTGTCTCTCTCTCTTTCTTTCCCTTCAAAACCCTCTCTCGCACTCACAAATGGAAGAAGAAGACCAGCAAAAAGTCGCGGATCTGATCAAAGAGCTCGTCATTCGCTTGCTCTCACAAAACCCCAACTCTGAATCTCACCCACCAACTCCCAACTCCCCTCAATTCCAAAGCTCATTACGCTACGCGTTTCGGTTGATCTCGAGTCGATTAACTCCATCTGTTTCTCCAGATGCCACCGCCATAGCCGAATCCACCAAGCGCCGCATCGCCACTCAAGGTAAGTCCTCGCAAGCGCTCACTTTCGCCGACCTTTATACTAAATTCGCATCGAAAACCGGACCAGGAAGTGTAAATAACAAATGGGCAGTCCTTTATTTGCTCAAAATTATATCTGAGGATCGAAAAAATGTGAAAACCCAGTTAGATTCTTCGATTTTGTTGCCCAATTTGGCGTTAAACGACGGTGAATTGGGCAACGAGTCGAGGGTTTTGTTGGGTAAGGGAAATAAGGAAAAGGGTTGGAACAATGGGGTTTTGTTAGTTTCGAAAGACCCAGAAAATCTTCGGGAAATTGCATTTAGGGAGTTTGTGAACTTGATTAAGGAAGAAAATGAAGTTTCTGAAGAGGTTTTGGTGAGAGATGTGTTGTATGCTTGTCAAGGCATTGATGGCAAGTATGTGAAATTTGATTCTGGTGCTGATGGCTATGTTTTATCGGATTTGATTAAGGTTCCGAGAGCAATCCGCCTGATGGTTCGAAAGCTTTGTGAATTGGGGTGGTTGTTTAGGAAGGTTAAAGGGTATATTTCAGAGAGTATGGATGGGTTTCCATCTGAAGATGTTGGAACTGTTGGTCAGGCCTTTTGTGCTGCATTACAAGATGAGCTCTCTGATTACTATAAGTTGTTGGCAGTGCTTGAAGCACAGTCGATGAATCCAATTCCTTTGGTTTCAGAGACAGCAAGCTCAGGGAATTATCTTTCGCTGAGGAGGTTGTCTGTATGGTTTGCAGAGCCAATGGTGAAAATGAGGTTGATGGCCGTTTTGGTTGATAAATGTAGGGTTTTAAGGGGTGGGGCAATGGCTGGAGCTATTCATTTGCATGCCCAGCATGGTGATCCATTGGTGCACGAGTTTATGGGGCGCTTACTCCGGCGGGTGTGTTCTCCACTATTTGAGATGGTGAGGAGTTGGGTTTTGGAGGGAGAGTTGGAAGATGTTTTTGCCGAATTCTTTGTCGTTGGTCAGCCAGTGAAAGCTGAGTCTCTTTGGAGGGAGGGTTACCTGCTCCATGCTGGGATGCTTCCTTCTTTTATTTCACAATCTCTTGCGCAGCGCATTCTGAGGACTGGCAAGTCAATAAATTTCCTTCGTGTCTGTTGTGAGGACCGTGGTTGGGCTGATGCTGCAACAGAAGCGGCAGCTGCTGCTGGTACCTCAACAAGAAGATGGGGTCTTGGATATGGTGAAACTGATGCTCTTGAGTCTTTGGTTGATGGAGCAGCAAAGAGAGTTGATAAGCATTTGTTGGATGTTATTTACAACCAGTATAAGTTCAAGGAGCACTGTCTTGCAATAAAGCGGTATTTACTGCTTGGACAGGGTGACTTTGTTCAGTATCTAATGGATATTGTCGGGCCAGAGCTTTCTGAACCTGCTAACACTATAAGCTCTTTTCAGCTAGCTGGGTTGCTGGAAACTGCAGTCCGAGCATCTAATGCTCAGTATGATGATCGTGATATATTGGATAGGTTAAAGGTAAAGATGATGCCACATGGAACTGGTGATAGGGGCTGGGATGTGTTCTCATTGGAATATGATGCAAGAGTTCCTCTAGATACTGTTTTTACAGAGTCTGTGATGGCAAAGTATTTAAGAATTTTTAATTTCTTGTGGAAGCTTCGACGAGTAGAGCATGCTCTTATTGGTGCTTGGAAAACGATGAAACCAAATTGTATCACTTCGCGTTCCTTCATGAAGCTGCAGCATGCAGTTAAGTTGCAGTTGCTCTCAACTCTGAGGCGATGCCAGGTTCTTTGGGATGAGATGAATCATTTTGTCTCAAACTTGCAATACTATATTATGTTTGAAGTCTTGGAGGTGTCATGGTCCAACTTTTTGAATGAAATGGAGGTGGCCAAGGACCTTGATGATCTACTTGCTGCACATGAAAAGTACCTCCATTCGATTGTGGAGAAATCCCTCCTTGGAGAACGTTCCCAAACCCTTTACAATTCACTCTTTGCCTTGTTTGATCTTATATTGAAATTCCGAAGTCATGCAGATCGATTGTCTGAAGGAATTAATGAGTTGCAAGCAAGGTATTGCTCTTTCTGTGTGACTACTGTTATTTGTGAACCAAATAATGCTACCTCCTTTCTTCTTTCTTTTTCTGGTTTTTTCTTAAATTGTTTTGATAAACTAACGTGTTGAATGTTTTGCTGCAGAACCTTGGAATCCTCTGTACCGTCTCGAAACAAGAGTAAAACAAAAAAGCGGTTAAATGATACATCAGAGCCTGGGTCCTGGGTCAGTGAGGGTAGGAAGGCCCTCACACAACGTGCTGGTGAATTTCTTCGGAATATGGGACAAGATCTAGATGCACTATCAAAAGAATATTCATCATTGCTTGAGGATTTTATTTCTAAGTTGCCCATGCAGCAGCATGTTGATTTAAAGTTCCTCCTATTTCGGCTTGACTTCACTGAATTTTATAGCCAATTGCGTCCTAGTACGTAGAAAATATGTTCGTACATACGAGTCAAAGCAAATGTGTCCGCGACTCCTGACATGATCAAACCAGTTTTAGTTCATTAATTGTCCCTGCTCGTGTGGTTGAACAATCATGCTGTCATGCTGTCGCTGGCTGACGGGCCAATTCACTTTATATTGCTTGTTTGTTAGGTAGGGGGAAAACCTCATGTTCTGTTTGCATTTGACATTTTCTGGAGGACTAACATCTAATACTTTTTTCTTGATATGTCCAGATGGTGTTTGCTTCTTTCTGGATGGCCTGTGTGGAAGATTTACAGTTGACTTGAAGATATATTGCATCACTAGATCAGGGTGTGAAATTTGATTGTGTACACGTATTGTAGCTGATGATTTTTGAAGTTTTTTTTTCCTTGGTGAGTTTTTGCAGCTTTGTGGGCTGCCCTTCCATTAGATTTAGAGCTTGTATATCTGTATCATAGTTCTGGATTAGATGAATGACAGACACTGAGTGCTAACTTTTTGCATCTTTATTTTCATATTTTCGTCAACTATTTTCGATGCCCCCTGTAATTCCCTCTGCCGTTGCTATATAGTTAAAGGCACAGGGTTTCTTAAGCAATGAGGCATGAGATTTCCTTGCAATGTGTACTTGTTCTCTTCTCAACAAGTCGTTATAATCTTATATAGAAAACATGGTTTGCATAAGGAGGGGCTAAACTTGAAAACAGGAGCTTTGGTTGGATATGCATAGAGTGATGTCTTGCTTGTTAGAACTTGTAGTATAGGGTTTAGGGTTGTAGTTGCCGTAGACCTCTTTAATAATTTTGTTTTTTGATGATTGGCCTCAATGCAAGTTTTTCATCTGGATGGATATTATGACATTTTTCTGAGTAATTATACGATACTATACCTTAGAAGTGGGAAATCTAAATCGTGCCGTACTTATGTTATAATATGTGAACCGGTTATTCCACGTATCATGTGACCATATCAGACAATAATTTCATCATTTTTCCAGTATAGAATGCATCAGTTTTGGCTCCTTCAAGGAACCAGGATATTCCATTTTTAATCCACCTATATAGGGTGATACTTTGTTTTAGCAGGTTTCGCTTGGATCACTTAAACCCCATTTCGGTTTTTGATAAATAAAAAAATGAACATTTTGTTTAACAATTAAAACAAAAAATTATTTCCAAAATTTACAATTCTTATACCTAAGTTTTTACCTATAAGATGTAATTTAAAATTAATCAAAATAGAAGTATAAAGAACCAAATAAATACCCTAAAGTGAACTTAAATGAGCAACAACAAAATATATAGGGTTAAATACCTTTTGGTCATTGGGTTTTACACAAAAATTTAATTTTGTCACTGAGAAAAAAATTTAGCCAAATTGGTCACTGTATTTCTCAAAGTTTACAATTTATAGACATTCCTTTATCTTCCGTTCATTCCATAAGTGCAGTTTTTATTTTTATTTTGTAAGAAGCACATTTAGTCTTCTTATTCTAACTCAATGAGTTAGAGCATATTGTGCTATTAGGGTTTAATAAATTGGAGGAAATCTTAGGTTGAATTTGAAATTGTGATTTCATTTTAACTTGGTTTGGCCTTTTGATTTTCCTTATAATTTCAATTCAACTATTTCCCCCAATTTGTTAAACCCCTAAGAGCACCTCCAGCATAGGAGCCCTGCCTGGGCAAAAGGCCCCCCGCCAGCCCATTTCCCCCTCCAGCGCAGGAAATCCAGCCCGGGCAAGAGCTGGGTCCCACGAGCCCAGGCAAGCCCACAGGCAAATTCAGCCCGAGCTGCTGCCTGGGCAGGATGATGCAATGCTGACGTCAGCAATAAATAAAAAAAGGAAGAAAAAAAAACCAAAAATTCCGGAATTTTTTTAAATAAATACCTAGGCATATTCTTTATTTCCCACACCAAAAACTCTATACAAATTCATCTATTCATATCTCATATAAATAGTATTTGCCCTTGCCTAGCCTTCCAAGGGTGGAACCAACTAAGGCAAGGCTGCCACTATTCACATGAATAGTGGCAACCCTTGCCTTGCCTTAGCCTTCATGGGTGGACATGCTCTAATAGCACAAAATACCATACTTGTCGAGTTAGAGGAACAAGACTGAAGATGTTTCCACAAATAATAATAATAATAATAACTGCATTTAACGGAAGATAACAGAATGTCTATAAATTGTAAATTTTGGGAAATACAACGACCAATTTTCCTAAAAAAATTTCTCAGTGAACAGATTGAATTTTTGTGTAAAACCAAGTGACAAAAAAAGTATTTAACCCAAAAAGAAAAGGAAAAATGAGAAAACCAAACAAATACCCGCCAAAACCCAGCAAACATAACATGTTGATGCGAGAAGAATGAAGAGAACACGGCGATTCGAACGAGTCACCGCCAAATCCAAGAGGCCAATTCATGACGACGACGACGAAGCTCGGCCGAGTCAACCTTCCGACTCATTGACCGGTACCGTTCTCAAACCCAAGAAGTCCAAATCTCAACTCCAAACCAAACCCGGCTCAATCCCAATCCCAGACAATCCTCCCGAGAAAATGACGATCTTGCCCTTCACTTTCTTCCAAATTGACGCCCTCGACCTCGCCCCACGTTTGCTCGGCAAGCTTCTCAGGCGTGACGATGTTGTTCTTCAGATTACCGAGGTAATAATCACTCCTCTCTCACTTTTTTTTGTTTTTTTTTTTTCTGTTTGTTTCTCGAGAAAATTTAGTAAACGAGAAGAAACTGCAGTTTCTAAGTACTTGGGTTTTTATTATCTTAGCTTAATTCGTTTTTTACCCCTTTGTATGCTCTGAGGAAAGAAGAAAACAAATTGGAATTCTGAAATATTTTCGTTTTGTGGAAAAATAGACATTTTGTGAGAACTCAAAAGCTTCCAACTCTCAAAACGAGTTACATTTTGTCAAAATTGAATGCACTAATTCCATATGTTTTAGACCATAAAAAGAAAATCAAAATGTTTCATCTTCCCCTTGTTGAATGCACTAATTCTAATGGTAGCTTGGTTAACAGTAATGGGAATCTTCTGACAGGTAGAAGCTTATAGGCAAAATGACTCAGCTTGTCATGGTCGATTTGGCGTAACTGCAAGAACAGCCCCCGTTGTGAGATTCTGCCCTTATTTGTTTCCTTATTTGTTTTTCTTTTAAATTTTAGAATATACATCAAAAACTTTGAACTCATATTGATGTATTGGAAATTGCATTGGTGATGGATTGGTTGTTTGGATACAGTTTGGGCCTGGAGGAAATGCATATGTTTATCTTTGCTATGGCCTTCATACAATGCTGAATGTTGTTGCTGACAAGGAGGGAGTTGGAGCTGCCGTCCTAATACGTTCTTGTGCTCCAGTTAGTGGTAACTTTCCATAGAGATTGTCATAATACCCTTATGATCATTAACTAGAGTTACCCTTCTGTTTACCTTCTATTGCTAGTATTCATATACTTCTACCCTTTTGTTGAAAGCGATGGTCTTGTCCTATCATTCTCAAACCGAGAGAGGAAGAAAATTTATAAATTCAATATGGCAACAGCTGCTAACCAACCTTTGTTACAATTATATGGAAACTGCAACCAGCTTATTATTATTTTTTAAAACTCTATTGGTTTACGATGTAGGTAAGATGGATAAATGAAGAGATTTGTCTTATTTTGTTTTTCAAAGAGTAGGGTTGTTTTAGGAGTAGTTGGGGAATGCTCCAGGTGGGTTGAGCAATATAACTTCAAAAAAAAGAAATAATGGGAGTGGGGAAAGCGCTCACTGAGCATTTTGGACTGGTAATAGAAGCACTCTTAATGCAGTCATCGGGGCTTCTTTGCTGATAGCATTGCAGAAGATAAAAATAACTCTGAGTGGTGCTTAGCTGAAAGAAATGTACTTGAAAGACAAGAAATCAATGCTACTGTGTGAAGCTAGTAGCTTGAAATTCTGTGGATGGACTTAGCTGATTATTCTTTGAGATGGTATGGATTATCAGAAATTGCCAAATGGTTGCAGAAAATAGAGAGAAGAATGTGTTGAGTATCCATGTTACATAGGTTCAGCTCTTTGATACCCTTTATATTTCTCTTTATTGCTTACCAGAAGCTTTTTAGAAGGACCTCTTCTTTATTTTCAATTCATTACTGCTTTTAGAAAAACAAAAACAAAGAACATAATATTAAGATTTCTAATTTCTCTCATATGAGTTTGGATGGGTTGAAAGAAATAGAAAAAATATATAGTTAGAAGTATCTGTGGAATACTTGAAAAACCAAACCTAACATGAATTTCATTCTCTCAAAGGAGGCCCAGAGAGAAAAAAGCTCTAAAAGTCTCCTTTTCTCTATACATCTAACTATCATTTAACCATCTGAAAAGAGCATGTTTCTTCTCTTCTGTCCATTGCTCTCGATGAATGTTATTCATATGTATAGTGAAAATCATTATAGGACTTGAGACCATTCAGCAGCGTCGAGGTCAGAAGACTGATAAACCTGTGCTACTTAATGGACCTGGAAAGGTCAGCACCTTTTTCTTTAAATTTCTAATGCAATCTTCTGTTGGTACAATTTTTGTTTTAGTGGATGATGGTTGACTCTATTTATTGGATGCGGTGTTAGTGCAGTGGTGTTGATTCGATCAAAACAGAAATCTATTAATTTTAAAAGTCAGCCTGATTTGAAAATTGATTGACTAGTTTTTCCCAAAAAGAAAAACAAGAGACTTTGTTGATTGTATGATTGTGATTGTTTAAAGACTGAACGATGAACACAAATATATTGACAGATAATTGACTGAAATGTTTATAGGTGTTTAGGTGTTCCAAGAATAAGAACACTGCACTGTGTTCTTATTCTTAGGAAAACTGATAAACTTTTCTGAATTGTTATGATTTCATTTCCATGCACCTTGCTTTTTGTTCGCTGCTTGTTAGAGTTGCTGATTTCTGTGTTCAGATTGGTCAAGCACTGGGACTTTCTACTGAATGGTCTAACCATCCCCTTTATAATCCTGGTACGCATAGCACTCACGCATATTTATCTCTAAATCTAAAGGAACTTATGTAATTCTGAAGTAAATGAATTCTTCCGGCCAGGTGGTCTGGAGATCTTAGACGGTCCAGAGCCTGAAAAGATGTTGATTGGTCCCCGTGTGGGCATCGAGTATGCTTTACCTGAGCATGTCAATGCATTGTGGAGATTTGCAGTTGCAGGCACCTCTTGGATAAGTGCTCCTAAAAACACTCTCAGGCCACCCTGATGTTGGATTATCCAGCAGGGAATTCCACAAAAGGAATTTGAGGACCAAGAAAAGAAATGTTTCATGAAATTGTATAAAATGTAGATATGCATGCTTGTGGTCTCTCATAATCCTTTTTTCCTTTGCATTCTCTGTACAAAACCATCTACTATAAGTCATCAATCTGTCCCTGCTTTGATATATTTGTGGTTTTTAATATAAATTTTATCAATAGTATTTTGCCTCTATTTAGTTTCTCCTATTTGACAAACTGATTATTTTCCTTTTAAATTCTTGGGGGCAAATGCAACTAAATTGGTAAGTCATTGATTTTAAAAAACAAAAAGGGAATTGTTTTTCACACTACATAAAGCCCTTAATAAAAGAATTTTTTTATAGAGAAGTTGTACTTTTCATTATTTTGATATAAGTGACATTGAAGGGGTGATTCGAATACAGGATCTTAGATATTAACTTTTTGAGCTACAAGCACTTTTCAAGAGATTGCACTGTAAAGAGTGCTTTACATATATATATATATTTTTTTGGAAGTGCCAATATCACTCTTAAAAGAAAAAAGAAATGAAAGATAGTTGATGAATCAACAAGTCAAGCAGGGGTTTTGTTGTTTTGAATTGTCAAGTCATCCCAGTTAAAACAACACAAATGGCAAACTAACCTAAATAAGGCTGGCTCCAGTCTTCCAGATCCTTCTACTCCAAAATCCGAATCTACAAAGTAATTGGTTCCCCAACTTTATTGGGCCTCAGCCAGCCACCCCAAAATTCTAGACCCTTCCACTCTCCTCACAAGAACCCTCTAGAGCCTCTCTCCAGCCCCTTATTTCTCTCTCCTTTCACATCTCCAAACCCTCTCTATCCCCAGAACACACTCAGTCTCTCTATCTCTCTGTCTCGATCTTGCGGACTTGTAATTTGATCAATGGCGAAGTACGGCGAGGGCGACAAGCGATGGATCGTGGAGGACAGGCCAGACGGAGCCAACGTCCACAACTGGCACTGGGCCGAGACCGATTGCCTCGGTTGGTCACGCGACCTCCTGACCAAGCTCCTCAGCAACCTCACCGTTCTCGATGGCGAAGGCAACCTCCATCTCAAGACCAAGACCGTCGACAAGGTCGACGGCGAGGCCTACGTCAACATCCGGAAGGGCAAGATCATTCCCGGCTACGAAATCAGCCTCAGTCTTTCCTGGGAAGGCGAGGCCAAAGACGCCGATGGAAAATCGCTGCTAAAGGTCGATGGGGTGGTGGAGATTCCTTATATTGCGGACGAGAACGCTGATGAGGACCCGGAGGTCAAGATTTCGGTTAAGGATGAGGGGCCCATTGGGAAGAGGCTTAAGGAGGCCATGTTGGCTAAAGGGAAGCCTTTGATTTTGGAGAAGGTTAGGGTTTATGTAGAGAGTATTGCGAAAGGTGGGCCCGTTAAGGACGAAGTAGAGGCTAAGAAGATTGCCACAAAGAGTAATTCGACGGCGGCAGTACCGGCTGCTGCGGAGGCGGTGAAGAAGGAGGTGGTGGTGGAGAAGAAAGAGGTGAAGAAGAAGGAGAGTAAAAAAGGGTTCAAGACGATTAGTATGACTGAGAAGTTTAGTTGCAGAGCGAAAGATTTGTTTGAGATTTTGATGGATGAGAATAGATGGAAGGGTTTTAGTCAGAGCAATGCCAAGATAAGCAAGGAGGTTGGTGGGCAGATTAGCATTTTCGATGGGTCGGTGACGGGTACCAATTTGGAGTTGCAGAATGGGAGCTTGATTGTGCAGAAATGGAGATTTGGGAGCTGGCCTGATGGCATTGATTCAACGGTATGTCAAGTGTTTTTCTTTTTGGTTGAAATGAATTCTTGGTTGGTTTTAAATGGTTTTGTGATTTGTGGGTTGAGTATGTTTTGTTTGAATTTTTGCAGGTGAGGCTTACACTTGAAGAGCCTGAACCCGGGCTCACTGTTGTCAAGCTAACACATTCGGATATTCCTGAGGAAGACAGGTTGGTTTCGATTTGAACTTTTGATTAATGGTTTATTTTTAGTTTTAGTTTATGTGAGTTTTATTGTTTTCTTCTATGAAAAGCTGACTGCCTTGTTTTGGTACCTTTGGTAATGCAGATATGGGAATGCGACTGTGGTGGAGAATACGGAGAGAGGATGGCGGGATCTTATTTTCCAGAGGATACGGGCAGTTTTTAGTTTTGGAATTTGAGATACTTGAGTAGGGTTTCTCTTGAAAGTGTAGAATTTAATGATTTTGGAATTATGATTCAGATCTAATGTTTCCTATCAAAACAATTTGCTGAGTCTAATGTTACAATGTTTCGCAATGTCATTGATAAACTGCTTGTCTTTAAAATGTGTTGTCAGTCCTCTCACTATTTCAATAACTGAGAATCATTGTAGAATTTGGTGAGAAAGAGTTGTATCTGGTTTGTCTCATTGGGTTGATTTATCGCACTTTTACCATTTTTGCTTCTTTGTCTTAACTGTATTTACTTTTCATCACTGCGAGAAAAAAAAGGTTTGTTTCTTACTGCCTTGCAGAAGAGCTGTGTTTTTCACATCTGTACTGCATTGGAGATTCTTCTGTCATCTAAATAGGTGCTACTGCATTGGAGTATGTTATTTACTTGTTTCATTGTTAGCAAATGAACATATGTATAATTGTTTATCTTCTTGTTACTTCTTAGCTGTTGATTCACAATTAACAATGGGGAAAGAGTATTAGAGGGATGAATGCATTATGTTGCTAGCAAGTACGGAAATTTGGTGTGGGTGTCGAATCCAAATAATTCCTAAAGGCCTTGGGACATCAGTTTTAGAACATTAGATTGGAAACATCAAGGCCTTTTAGTGGTAGTGATTGATTAGAAGTTATGTTTCAGGTTGCCAGCTTTGTCAGGGTTCTAGGATCTTGATGAGTAAGAGAAAACTTAGGTTTTGATGTTTGTTTTTTGGAGAGGGGGTTTTGGGTTGTATGATGCTATCTGATGTCCTGGGCCGTCATCCTGTCTTTGTTATTGTCTTTGTAAACGAGTACGTTGCCTGTCATGCTGTGGACTGCTGGAACTTCCCACCTGAGGGCTTTGTTGTATGCTTGGAGCTGTAGTTGTGTTCCTCGATCCTATGGATCTTGCATCTGCCGCCAGTTATCAGGCTTCAGGATGAAGGTTTTAGGCTTGTTTGTAAAACAGTGCTGGTTATGTATGGTAAAAAGTGTTATGAATGTGGGTGAAGATTCAATCGATGAAATTAGGGTTACAAACTTATGAGTTGAGCTTGTGCTTGGTGGCATTTGTAGCCAAACCATGAGATAGATGTTAATTTGCATTTGATGTTTGGTAGTATACAACAAAGGTGCTGGTTTGAATTACATACAGAGGTTGCATTGTGCAAATTTTTGGATCATTTCCCTCACTTCATCAGGTACAGGCCAGGCTTTATCTACGCAAATCACTTCTGCCTTAAACTGCTCGCCATTCCATTACTTGCAGTATATTTAACAATGAAGTGTGTGTGAGTTTAGTATCCGTGTAACATCCGTGGTGTGTACCAAAAAAAAACAATGAAAGAGAACTTGTGCAATGTTTCCCTATATAATCAGAAAACTTGTCTTCCAAAATGGAAAATCTTATCTGAATTGTTGCCAATAAACAATAAAAAAAATATCTATAGCATGAGGGTGAAATTCAGATATACAGGGATATTTCCACGCTTTTACAAGGTAACCCTGTTGTGTACTAGAATATCAAAATTAGTTGCAATTGATCACAGCCGTGAAAAGAGTCATATTTTCCAATTTAATGTTGTCAAATTTATGACAAGGACACCGATCTTGCACCATCTTACAATTGCAGAGAGTAATTTTACTTTTTTCATAACAAAATATAACCGATAAAAGCCCATGTGTAGAACTTGCCTCTACAAAACTACTTGAAAAGAAAAAAAGGTGTCCAAGAATATTCAAACCATCACAAAATATTTTATCCAACATTGTTTAACCAAATACCAACCTACAATACAAGTCAAGATTAGGATTGGGAGAAAAACACACCATAATATCATCCCAAACTAATTTTATTTTTTGGCCCATTATCCCAAACAAGTTGGGGAAAAAAGTTAAAAGAGTTCTGTTGTTAAGTCGGGTCTTCACTACTGGAGCTTAATTTCTCAGAAAGAGGAAATTAATCCACAGATAAAGTTGGTACAGGTAAAGAGCTTCCCAATGCAATTTTGTATCCTTACCTGAGATTGGGACTCAAACTCCATTGGGCTTATTATTAAATCCGCGAGGAAAGGCCCAACTGCTGAACAACTTACTATTAAAACGGAGGAGGCTTTGTCCCACATCGAAGAATTGTATATTTGCCGAGTTCTTTATATCCTTGCGCTGAAGACTTAAGCTCGTCCCTTCGGGGACATCCGATAAAATTGGAACGATACAGAGAAGATTAGCATGGCCCCTGCGCAAGGATGACACGCATAAATCGAGAAATGGTCCAAATTTTTTTTGCCCTTTCTCCGCCAAATTTCGAATGGTTTTTTTTTGCTCTCTCCATGGTGTTTACCACAATCTCTAGGGCCAAAGGCGTAGTTCAATGCAGTGGCTTGATGGGATTGATTAACGGTATGTGAAGTTTTGCTTTTGGTTGAACGTATTTTTGGTTGATTTTAATTGGTTTTGTGATTTGTGAACTGAGCGTGTTTGGTTTGAATTTTTGCTCACTGTTGTTAAGCTAACACATTCGGATATTCCCAACGAAGACAGGTTAGGTTTGATTTGAGCTTTTAATTAATCTCAGTTTATAGTTTCATTGATTGGGATTCTGTGGTGGAGAATACAGAAAGAGTTTGGCGGGATCTTATTTTCCAGAGGATACGGGCAGTTTTTGGTTTTGGAATTTGAGATACTTGGGTAGGGTTTTGATGATTTTGGATGCATAATTCAGATCTAATGTTTCCTATCAAAACAATTTGCTGAGTCTAAGGTTATAATGTTTTGCAATGTCATTGATAGGCAGGTTGTCTTTAAAATGTGCTGTCAGTCCTGTCATGAACTCAGTAACTAAAAATCATTGTGGCAATTGGTGAAAATGAGAAAGAGTTGTGTCTGATTTGTCCCGTTGGATTGATTTCTCGTACTTTTAGTTGTTTTGTTTTGTTTTTTAAAAATTTAGCCAAACCATGAGGAAAAAAGGGTTTGTTTCTCGCAAATAAACCCTGCAATGGAGTTTTTTCTGTCATCTAAATAGGTGCTACTGCATTGGAGTATGTTCTTTACTTGTTTCATTGATGTTGGTAAATGAACATATATATCATCGTTATCTTGTTTATTACTTCTTAGCTGTTAAATCACAATTAGTAATGGGGAAAAAGTATTACAGGGAGGAATACGTTATGTTGCTAGCAAGTTGAGAATTATTTTTAGAACATTCCTGATTGAAAACATCAAGGCGTTTTTGTGTTAGTGATTGATTAAAAGTTATGTTTCAGGTTGACCGGTTTGTCAGGGTTCTAAGATCTTGATCTTCCTGAGCGCTTTGTTGTAAGCTTTTAGCTGTAGGTTTTGCATTTTCTGCAGGTACCAGGATGAAGGTTTTAGGTTGTTTTGTAGAACAGTGCTGGTTATGTATGGAAAAGAGTGTCATGAATGTAGGTGAAGATTCAATTAATGAAATTAGGGTTAGAAACTTACGAGTTGAGCTTGGCAAAATGCGGGGAGCTATTTGTATAGTATGAGATTTTGAGAGGTACAAAAGTGCTGGTTTAAATGTGATGGTCATGAATTTTTGTCTTGACCACATGGTGTTATGTTCCTTGTCCTTTGAACTAGTCTCAGGTCTTTGTGGATAAGGATTTGCAATTCTTGTAATAGCAATGTTGAGTTTTCGGTTTACAAATTTGAGGATTTTTTTTCGGAGTATCCCTTCGGGGACATCCGATAAAATTGGAACGATACAGAGAAGATTAGCATGGCCCCTGCGCAAGGATGACACGCATAAATCGAGAAATGGTCCAAATTTTTTTTGCCCTTTCTCCGCCAAATTTCGAATGGTTTTTTTTTGCTCTCTCCATGGTGTTTACCACAATCTCTAGGGGCCAAAGGCGTAGTTCAATGCAGTGGCTTGATGGGATTGATTAACGGTATGTGAAGTTTTGCTTTTGGTTGATTTTAATTGGTTTTGTGATTTGTGGACTGAGCGTGTTTGGTTTGAATTTTTGCTCACTGTTGTTAAGCTAACACATTCGGATATTCCCGACGAAGACAGGTTAGGTTTGATTTGAGCTTTTAATTAATCTCAGTTTATAGTTTCATTGATTGGGATTCTGTGGTGGAGAATACAGAAAGAGTTTGGCGGGATCTTATTTTCCAGAGGATACGGGCAGTTTTTGGTTTTGGAATTTGAGATACTTGGGTAGGGTTTTGATGATTTTGGATGCATAATTCAGATCTAATGTTTCCTATCAAAACAATTTGCTGAGTCTAAGGTTATAATGTTTTGCAATGTCATTGATAGGCAGGTTGTCTTTAAAATGTGCTGTCAGTCCTGTCATGAACTCAGTAACTAAAAATCATTGTGGCAATTGGTGAAAATGAGAAAGAGTTGTGTCTGATTTGTCCCGTTGGATTGATTTCTCGTACTTTTAGTAGTTTTGTTTTGTTTTTTAAAAATTTAGCCAAACCATGAGAAAAAAAGGGTTTGTTTCTCGCAAATAAACCCTGCAATGGAGTTTTTTCTGTCATCTAAATAGGAGCTACTGCATTAGAGTATGTTCTTTACTTGTTTCATTGATGTTGGTAAATGAACATATATATCATCGTTATCTTGTTTATTACTTCTTAGCTGTTAAATCACAATTAGTAATGGGGAAAGTGTATTACAGGGAGGAATACGTTATGTTGCTAGCAAGTTGAGAATTATTTTTAGAACATTCCTGATTGAAAACATCAAGGCGTTTTTGTGTTAGTGATTGATTAAAAGTTATGTTTCAGGTTGACCGGTTTGTCAGGGTTCTAAGATCTTGATCTTCCTGAGCGCTTTGTTGTAAGCTTTTAGCTGTAGGTTTTGCATTTTCTGCCAGGTACCAGGATGAAGGTTTTAGGTTGTTTTGTAGAACAGTGCTGGTTATGTATGGAAAAGAGTGTCATGAATGTAGGTGAAGATTCAATTAATGAAATTAGGGTTAGAAACTTACGAGTTGAGCTTGGCAAAATAGGGGGTTTATGTTGTATTAAGATGCTATCTGTTGTCCCGGGCTATTATTTTGTCTTAGTTCCTGAGCGCTTTGTTGTAAGCTTTTAGCTGTAGGTTTTGCATTTTCTGCCAGGTACCAGGATGAAGGTTTTAGGTTGTTTTGTAGAACAGTGCTGGTTATGTATGGAAAAGAGTGTCATGAATGTAGGTGAAGATTCAATTAATGAAATTAGGGTTAGAAACTTACGAGTTGAGCTTGGCGAAATGCGGGGAGCTATTTGTATAGTATGAGATTTTGAGAGGTACAAAAGTGCTGGTTTAAATGTGATGGTCATGAATTTTTGTCTTGACCACATGGTGTTATGTTCCTTGTCCTTTGAACTAGTCTCAGGTCTTTGTGGATAAGGATTTGCAATTCTTGTAATAGCAATGTTGAGTTTTCGGTTTACAAATGGCAATTGGTGAAAATGAGAAAGAGTTGTGTCTGATTTGTCCCGTTGGATTGATTTCTCGTACTTTTAGTAGTTTTGTTTTGTTTTTTAAAAATTTAGCCAAACCATGAGAAAAAAAGGGTTTGTTTCTCGCAAATAAACCCTGCAATGGAGTTTTTTCTGTCATCTAAATAGGTGCTACTGCATTGGAGTATGTTCTTTACTTGTTTCATTGATGTTGGTAAATGAACATATATATCATCGTTATCTTGTTTATTACTTCTTAGCTGTTAAATCACAATTAGTAATGGGTAAAGAGTATTACAGGGAGGAATACGTTATGTTGCTAGCAAGTTGAGAATTATTTTTAGAACATTCCTGATTGAAAACATCAAGGCGTTTTTGTGTTAGTGATTGATTAAAAGTTATGTTTCAGGTTGACCGGTTTGTCAGGGTTCTAAGATCTTGATCTTCCTGAGCGCTTTGTTGTAAGCTTTTAGCTGTAGGTTTTGCATTTTCTGCCAGGTACCAGGATGAAGGTTTTAGGTTGTTTTGTAGAACAGTGCTGGTTATGTATGGAAAAGAGTGTCATGAATGTAGGTGAAGATTCAATTAATGAAATTAGGGTTAGAAACTTACGAGTTGAGCTTGGCAAAATGCGGGGAGCTATTTGTATAGTATGAGATTTTGAGAGGTACAAAAGTGCTGGTTTAAATGTGATGGTCATGAATTTTTGTCTCGACCACATGGTGTTATGTTCCTTGTCCTTTGAACTAGTCTCAGGCCTTTGTGGATAAGGATTTGCAATTCTTGTAATAGCAATGTTGAGTTTTCGGTTTACAAATTTGAGGATTTTTTTTCCGAGTACGTTCATCTGTAATTCTTCCATCTAGTGATCATGTTCAGTGGAGACAGACTGAAAATAGAATGGGATCATGACATCTGAAACCTGTGTGACCTGCACTTTCTTTTACAAAAGTACAAGAAATAGATAGACCATAAAACATAAGCGTCAGAAATTTTTTTGGATTATTTCTCTCATTCCATCAAGTATAGGCCACGCTTCACAAGGGCTTGAGGTACACAGAATGTCAAAAAGTAGTTCCAATTGATCACGACCCATAATATGAAAACAGTCATATTTTGCAAAGTAAAAAAAAAGCATATCCTACATGATGATTGGAAATGACAAGTAAAAAAGAAAGCATATCCTACTTGATGATATCAGGTTAGAGTTGGGATTAGGGACATGAAATCTGAAACCTACTTTCATGAAATTTCTTTTGTCTCTGACATGGTTTTTTGTTTACATACACCTATGTTCTTGGCGTGAATTTCATGAAAACAAAACCATGTTCTTGGCTTGAATTTCTTTTGGTTTATTGTCAGCTTGGGGTGATAACAGCGCCTATGTTCTTAGGTTGAATTGGCAACTTATTGATATTTATGGACTCTCATGCCTTTGACTGACTCATATCATGACAGGCTCCTCGAGCTCTCAAGCTTGCACTCATGATTCTTTCGGAAGTCCATACTGTCTGTTACTTCGAAAACCATGAAGCTGATGGATCGTTGGAAGTGATTGTCGGAGTTGCTTCAGTTTGAGAACTAGAAGGTGGTGAAAGCCATACCTTAGAAATGAATGGCTGCATGTAAGCATTTTCAAAAAAATATACGCGTCGATTATTGTGGGGCTAGAACTAACGACAGCAAGCTTAAGAACTCAGCGAGTTACCAAGTCAGTTACACAGGGAGTTGTTGACTTATTACTGCTTTATTTGTTTTTATAGAGTCCCACATCGGAGAACTATAATAGTATTTTACACCTTAAATATAGGGGTTTGATTGATAATAGCACCAAGGCCTTTAGGGAAAACCCCACACCTATAATAAAGGTCTATTGGGCTTGACCAATCTATTGGACTTAGGTGGCTAAGTTGGGGACAATATCGGTGCTAGTTGGTGGGTACTATGCGGAGGTTCGTTACCGACATGCATAAGTGCTAATGGGATAATCCTACATACCAACATACGTAAGTATTCGATAAAAAAAAAAAAACACAGATAAAGTGTGGGTGGTGGGCCTATGCAGTGATTCGGTACCAACATAGCATAAAAGGTAGGCCCACTATAAATAATATTAATCAAATAGCACCGAGGCCTTTTGTAAATTTTTTATTCGGATATCCGTATATTTTCGTATTAAAGTACAAGAAGATCAAAAAACATAAGCGTCATACAAATTTTGGGATCATTTCTTCACTCCATCAAGTACATGCCTTCTGAATGCTTCACAAGGAATTGAGGTACCCTGTTGTGTACACCGAATGTCATTCAATTGATCACGACCCATACCATGAAAAAAGTCATATCTTGTAATCTAATACTGCTAAATTTATGACAAGGATGCCAGTGTTACACTATCTAACAATTGGACAGAATGTAATTTTGCTTTGTCTTGTAACAAAAAATAATTAATTTTGTAGAACTTGCCTCTACAAAATTACTTGTCAAGAAGTACAAACAAATTGGGGAAAAAAAAATTATGTTGAGTTGTACAAATATCCTGTTGTCAAGTCGGGTCTTAACTTTAATTTATCAGAAAAAAGAAATTAATCCACAGGTTAATTTGGTATAGGTAAAACAACTCTCCGATGGAATTATGTGACCATTGGGCTTATTGTTAGATCCGCAAGGAAAGGCCCAACTGCTGAACAACTTGCTATTAAAACCGAGGAAGCTTTGTCCCACATCGAAGAATTGCGAATTTAATGAGTTCTTTATATACATGCGCTTAAGATCATAGCTCGTCCCTTCGGGGACATCCGATAAAATTGGAACGATACAGAGAAGATTAGCATGGCCCCTGCGCAAGGATGACACGCATAAATCGAGAAATGGTCCAAATTTTTTTGCTCTCTTTTCTGCCAAATTTTTTTTTGCCCTCTCCACGTTTCCCACAATCCCAAGGGCAAAGCTGTAGTTGAATGTAGTTACAGAGGCTTTAGAAGCTATACGAACTATGAGGATTTTGCATTTGAAGTCTTCGATGGTTCGGTGGCTTAGTCTTTGATCTTCCAGGTGTGAGTAAAAGTTTGAATTCAATCTACTTTTCTAATTTAAAAGCATATCTGTCCAGTATTTGATGGTTCAGTGACTGATTTTTTAGTATGAAATCTTGTTTCTTACAATCTAATCCATGTAAAAAGCTCGCCCACCAGCTGTTTGATAAAATGACTCTGCTACTATGACCCTTGTAAAATTGTTAAGCATGCACTTCAAATGATCCTCTCATAATCCCTTGCCCTTCTCTAGCTTTTGATCTATGGGTTGGTGTTGTTCCTTTGGTATTTTGTATCTCCACTTTTTCTTATTTGGCCAAGTAGGATGTACAAATCCAAGATATCCTTCTTTTAGTTAAGTTCGTGAGTATTGGTTTAGAAGTTTCAATCTTGGTTGTTTGAGAAATTCTTAAATCATAATGTAAATTCAATCTTGGTAGCCATTTAGATTTAGAAGTTTATAGAATGCAAGGATCAGCCTGTGACTTCAATATCCTACTTAGTGATTTGAAATGCTAAGTAAAAAGAAAGCATATCCTACATGATGATATCAGGTTAGAGTTGGGATTAGGGACATGAAATCTGAAACCTACTTTCATGAAAACAAAACTATGTTCCTGGCTTGAATTTCTTTTGGTTTATTGTCATCTGGGGGTGATAACAGAACCTATATTCTTAGGTTGAATTGGCAACTTATTGATATTTATGGACTCTCATGCCTTTGACTGACCCACGTTTCATATTCGTATCATGACAGGCCCCTTGAGCTCTCAAGCTTGCACTCATGAATCTTTCGAAAGTCCATACTGTCCGTTACTTCGAAAACCATGAAGCTGATGGATTATTCGAAGTGATTGTCGGTTTTGCTTCAGTTTGAGAACTAGAAGGTAGTGAAAGCCATACCACTTTTTTTTTGTCAAGTAAATTAATCAACTCTAAACTAAAGCCTTTACCACTTTGACATATAGTTGGCCTTTTGTATCTAAAGTCTGCTTGCTTGAGGCATGTTGGCACTTCGCATACAAGTTTCTTTTACTTTCCTTAGGGCTGCAAAGATTAGAAAACTGAGCACAAAACTGGAGTGCATCTTAACAAAGACCTTTAAGGAAACAAAGATAGAAAGAAATTTGACTGTACATATTGTGTTCTTCATTATATGCTGTGGTTAGAAAAGTTTACAAGAACAGAGGCCTAGCAGAAGAAAGAAAACAAAAATATTACAAGAAATAGGGAGACCAAAACATCAAGCATCACACAAATTTTTGGATCATTTCTCTCACTTCATCAAGTACAAGCCAGGCTTGATGTCCCCCAATAACTTCTGCTTTAAACTCCCCATCTTTCCATATCTGCGTTACATTAACAGTCCACTTAGAAAAGTTTCGCACTGTTAACCAATACAATCAGAAAAGTCTTGCTGCACAATCGAAAAATCTCACCTGAATTGTTGGCATTTTCTGAGAAAACAGGAAGATAAAAAAATTATTAATAAAAATTAGGCAACTTATTAACCAAGTAAAATTAAAATTATGGAAGGGGGTGAAATTCAGACATACAGAGATGTTTCCACGCTTAACCAGAGCTTGCGGTACCTTGTTGACATCAACATAATAGAATTTGATCCTGTTGTGCGCACAAAAATGTCACAATTGTAAATTGATCACAACTCATCACATGAAAAGAGTCTCTTATTTGTGCAATTTAATATTGCCAAATTCATGAAAATTATACCAAATTTCAGTGAGAGAGAGAGAGTTACTTGGTGTCATATTCAGCAGCCAATTTCTCCAATTTAGGCTTCAAATAAATGCATTTGCGGCACCAAGCTGCCATCCTGTCCCCAAAAAAAATAAAAAATCCTAAGATCCATTCACTCGACCAACTGGCCTAACCTATTCCCTCGACCAATTGGCCTAACCTATAAGACCGAACTTCTTAACCAAAATTCATTTGTTTACTAAACCTCATCTGTTTATAACCAAGTAAGATATTTAGATAATGTGAACAAAATAGGTGAGCTGGCATTCACTTATTCATCAAGACAAGATAAGGGAGAAAGGGAGAGACCAGTCAATGATAATGGGCTGGGATTGCTCTTGTGCATGGCTTAGAATCTGATCAAAGTGATCACAGTCGTTGATGGCTTCCAGCGCTACAACAGTGGGTCTTGAATCATTCCAAAAAGCCTCAACTTTGAAGTCCCACTTCAACATCTTCTTGCCATCATCTCTGTTTCTGTTCAAAAGTCCAAACCCAGAAGAAGCTTTGGGCAGCAACAAGCTGCCCCCACTGATCCAAAACTGTTGCTGATGCTCTCTGTGATGCATTTCTCTATACAAAATGTGAGAATTTGCTGCCAAAACCGACATCTTGCGTTCTCTCTAAGACTCTGATACTCTCTATAAGTAAAAAGAAGAAGAAGAAGAAGAAGAAGAATGATAAAAACGACTTTGATGTAGAGGAAGTGAGAGCTTTAGGATGACGGGTTGGATTTGTGGTGTATT
>NW_018921648.1:15400-26681 GCF_002207925.1 Prunus avium | reverse complement strand
TCGATCCGAAATCAATAGGTGTAAGAAATTGGACAATTCAAGTTCAACGGCAATTCGTTCCTAATTGGAGTGATTGGTGTATTCCATACACTACACCAATATTGCAAAAACACGTCACTTAAAAGACGTCGGAACTTGAAGAAAGCATCGTGGTTTTAAAATTGGCTACAAACCACGTCAGTGGTTATAAAAGCGGCGACTTAAGGCATCTAATACGGTGGTAATCCAAAACATATTTCAAAAACACGTCGGTTGTCAAGAAGAACCGACGTGCGTCCAAAACACACTAAAAACTATTTCACTTAAGTTGTCCCTCTCAGCTTTACCAAAAACTAAAGTTGTCTTTCTCAACCTAATTTTTCACGCCCCCGCTCAATGTTCTAAGTTTCCTTCTCCATGAAAATTCTCATCCCTCTCGATGAAGCCCTCTCTCCCTATCTGAGTTCAAACCCTCTCTCTCTCACCCTCTCTATCACATCTCTGCACCTAAACCCTCTCTCCCCAGCTCAATCTTTTCTAAGCCGACTCGCACATCTCAGAGAGACAGAGGCAACAAGGAGGGTGGACTTTGGTGTCGGCTTCGTCAGGAGGATCTACGTCGGCGCCGTCTTCTGGATCGTCGTCGCCTGCATCTTCTGGATAGTCATCATCGCAGGTAACTTCTCTTCGAGGTCCAGAGAGTGAATCAGAAAGCCAATCGAAAAGGTGATGGCCATCGGTGTCATCAACAAAGTGAATGTCGTCATCGCGCTTGTCGCCTGCTCGTCGATGTCACGGTCATCGCGGTCCTAGCCTTTTAGAGAAGAAGATCGCCAAAGAGGTTTCATTTCATTTTCCTCGACTCTCCGACCCCGACCTCAACCCCAACTCCAAATCCTCTCTCTTCGATCCCGGACCTCAAGGTAAGGCTCTCTCTTTCTCTCTGTAATACCACTCATATGTTTTAAAGATTTTTGTGATTCTAATATTTCAGAGAGATTTTAGAGATTTCAGCTATATTGCTCTTTGAGTTTTGAGTGATAGTTTAATTTCTGTAAGATTCCTTTACTATTTTAACCCGTATATTTTGTTTGTATTATTTTGTTCTTCTATATAAGATCCATATCTCTTGTTTAGGAATCTGCAGGATCTTGTGGACTTGCTGGAATTGAATGTGCCTCACATATATAATGTATGTTTATGTTTTGATTTTTATTTAAATCAGCATATGAATTCCTAAGTGCATTGACAACTAAAATTAATTGATTGGTTTGTGTAGCAATAGTCTAACTTCATGTTTCCAGTCGGTTTTGTAGACATGCAGCGCAGCGTAGGATGACAAAAATAATATATATTGTAATCATTACCAATAAAGGACACTCTTTTCCTTGTTTCTGAGAAACATACAAGTAACCAGTTGATTCAGATCCTTGTAACCGTCTAGCACTTGCATATTGCTTGCATAGGATGATATAAAATGCTCATGTCCATGGTAGCGTTGACATTGAGCTTTTAAGCTGTGATTTGGTCATTTGCTGTTGAAGTTCCCCCTTTCTATTTCAAGAAATATCTAGTGCACGAAATGGAGCATAGTTTGGCTTGTATTCTCTCTGGACCAATATGTGCAGTTCGATGATCTTAGCCTATGCTTAAACCCTCCTAAAGAAAATCTTGGTGGATTTCAGATGTTTATAAAAATCAGTGAAGTCGTGACTTGGGGAAGTTGTGATTAGGAATAAAGGAAAAGTATGAGATCAACTATTATTCCTAATCAATTTAATTCTTGGTTTTTCAGATATTTGATTATGTATAATTTGGAAATCACAAATTAATTAAGCATCCATTTCATTTCTTAACTTCATGTTTTGTAATGATTTTCCTCAGGTAATTTCTAAACTACAATACCTTGACCTTTGGGGGAGTAAAATATCTTATCAAGGTACAATTTCCTTGACCTTTGTTGTTAAAGTTAGCATCTGGGTTCAATATTTTGTTTTGAATGAGGCTTATGTTTTGTTTGGTTTAATTTGATAATTGCTATTGCTTATATATATATTTGGTTCTATTTGAGTGGGTTAAATTTGGTTCTAATGTAGAGCAAATCCTCTGTTTTATTACTTTTCAGTTTTATCTCTTTTTAGTTTTACCTGGACAGTGTGGCTGTGCTGATGGGTATGTGACTTTATCTGCCTATGTTTGTTTCTAGTCAAATAATTTTTACAGAAATATATTGGAGGGCAAATAATTTTATTTTAGTTTTTTTATTACCAAATGATACCCAAGACATGTAAGCTTCACACTATGTTAATTTCTGCATGATGGGAAAATATTGGACAATGAGTTCGAGGTTGTTGAGGGAATGAAGCTAGACAGGGGCTACATATCCCCTTATTTCATCACCAACCAGACAAATAAAAAATGTGTAAGTTTTAGTTTGACTCAGCGATAACTATGTCTTGAAACTGTTAAGAGGGTTGCTTGTTAAAGTTAGCAGCACCTCAAGTCCCTTTTTGCTTGATGCTAATTATCTTCAAACTTGTGTATGTGTTGATAGGAATTGGAAAATCCTCTAATCATAATCCATGAGAAGAAAATCTCAAGTATTAATGCTGTGGTTAAAGTATTGGAGTTGGTTTTGCAGGTTAGCATTTCTCTGGTTAGGTTCACTAGTTTTTTCTTTTTTACTATGAATTGGTTGACAAACTTTTGCTCCTTTTCAGAAGCAAAGGCCTTTGCATTTTGTTATATATTTCATAACCAAAGTTATAAAAGAAAATGGTTTTCCTCTTTGTTAATTGAGAATCATCTGTAGTTATGATTTCAGATATGTACTTAACTTGTTGTTGCTGATATCGCTACACGGGAGGAGAATAGAACAGCTTGGAAAATGTGCAAGAAGGCAAAGCTAACTCATACACTGAAGAACAATTTGATGAAGTTAAGATCAAATTAGTAGAATTTGTGAGCTCCATTATTTATAATTATATGTAGGAAGTATGTATGTAATAGAGCAAAGATTTGTTGACTATGTAATAACTATTGAATTTTTAAGTTTTATGTAAGAAATAATTTTTGAGCATATATATTTGTTAATAAAGCATTATAATTGGTTTTTTAGTTAAAATCGTTGTATAGAATCATATGAAACAAAAACCTAAATGTAACAGCTTGGGAACGCATTAGACGACAGATTTAAAGATAATAAAACGATGGCCTTATTGGAAAAATCGTCATCTGTAAATATAATCAACGACCATTTTTAACACAATAATGTCGTCTTTATATACAATCAACGACGCTTTTTAACAAAAAACCGTCATCTTTATATACAATCAACGACGGTTTTAAAAAATACAGTCGTCTTTACCCAAAAATAACGACGGTTTTTTTATTAAAACCGTCGTCTTTACGTGTTATAGACGACGTTTAATTACCGTCGTAGTTTGACATTTAAAAAGATGACGGTCGATTTAACGACGGTTTGAAAAAGAAAAAGACGACGATATTTTCCCGTCGTCTATTTCAATTTTTGTAGTAGTGACATTTCTAGCGATTGGATTTCACTCAAAACTCACCAAATGACTCCTCCCACCATATTATGATGTTGCCCAAGTTTTGGGCTCGATCCGAAATCAATAGGTGTAAGAAATTGGACAATTCAAGTTCAATGGCAGTTCGTTCCTAATTTTAGTGGTTGGTTTATTCCATACTTCTAGCGATTGGATTTAACTCAAAACTCCCCAAATGACTCCTGCCACCATATTATGATGTTGCCCAAGTTTTGGGCTCGATCCGAATTCAATAGGTGTTAGAAATTCGACAATTCAAGTTCAAAGGCAGTTCGTTCTAAATTGGAGTGGTTGGGGTAATTCATAGTTCTGGCGATTGGATTTCACTCAAAACACACCAAATGACTCCTCCCACCATATTATGATGTTGCCCAAGTTTTGGGCTCGATCCGAAATAAATAGGTGTAAGAAATTGGACAATTCAAGTTCAAAGGCAGTTTGTTCCAAATTGGAGTAGTTGGGGTAATTCATAGTTCTGGTGATTGGATTTCACTCAAAACACACCAAATGACTCCTCCCACCATATTATGATGTTGCCCAAGTTTTGGGCTCGATCTGAAATCAATAGGTGTGAGAAATTGGACAATTCAAGTTCAACGGTGGTTCGTTAATAATTGGAGTGGTTGGTGTATTCCAAACTTCTAGCGATTGGATTTCACTCAAAACTCACCAAATGACTCCTGCCACCATATTATGATGTTACCCAAGTTTTGGGCTCCATCCGAAATCAATAGGTGTAAGAAATTGGACAGTTCAAGTTCAACGGCAGTTCGTTCCTAATTGGAGTGGTTGGTGTATTCCATACTTCTAGAGATTGGATTTCACTCAAAACTCACCAAATGACTCCTGCCACCATATTATGATGTTGCCCAAGTTTTGGGCTCGATAAGAATTCAATAGGTGTTAGAAATTTTATAATTCAAGTTCAAAGGCAGTTCGTTCCAAATTGGAGTGGTTGGGGTAATTCATAGTTCTGGAGATTGGATTTCACTCAAAACACACCAAATGACTCCTCCCACCATATTATGATGTTGCCCAAGTTTTGGGCTCGATCCGAAATCAATAGGTGTAAGAAATTGGACAATTCAAGTTCAAAGGCAGTTCGTTCCAAATTGGAGTGATTGGGGTAATTCACAGTTCTGGCGATTGGATTTCACTTAAAACTCACCAAATGACTCCTGCCACCATATTATGATGTTGCCCAAGTTTTGGGCTCGATCCGAAATCAATAGGTTTAAGAAATTGGACAATTCAAGTTCAAAGGCAGTTTGTTCCAAATTGGAGTGGTTGGGGTAATTCATAGTTCTGGCGATTGGATTTCACTCAAAACACACCAAATGACTACTCCCACCATATTATGGTGTTGCCCAAGTTTTGGGCTTGGTACGAAGTCAACAGGTGTAAGAAATTGGACAATTCAAGTTCAACACCAGTTCTTTCCTAATTGGAGTGGTTGGTGTATTTCATAATTCTAGCGATTGGATTTTACTCAAAACTCACCAAATGACTCCTCCCACCATATTATGCTGTTGCCCAAGTTTTGGTTACGATCCGAAATCAATAGGTGTAAGAAATTGGAAAATTCAAGTTCAAAGGGAGTTCGTTCCAAATTGGAGTGGTTGGGGTAACTCATAGTTCTTGCGATTGGATTTCACTCAAAACACACCAAATGACTCCTCCCACCATATTATGATGTTGCCCAAGTTTTGGGCTCGATCCGAAATCAATAGGTGTATGAAATTGGAGAATTCAAGTTCAAAGGCAGTTCGTTCCGAATTGGAGTGGTTGGGGAAATTCATAGTTCTAGCGATTGGATTTCACTCAAAACAAACCAAATGACTCCTCCCACCATATTATGATGTTGCCCAAGTTTTGGGCTCGATCCGAAATCAATACGTGTAAGAAATTGGACAATTCAAGTTCAAATGCAGTTCGTTCGAAATTGGTGAGGTTGGGGTAATTCATAGTTCTGGCTATTGGATTTCACTCAAAACACACCAAATGACTCCTCCCACCATATTATGGTGGTGCCCATGTTTTGGGCTCGATCCAAAATCAATAGGTGTGAGAAATTGGACAATTCAAGTTCAACGGCAGTTCGTTCCGAATTGGAGTGGTTGGTGTATTCCATACTTCTAGCGATTGGATTTCACTCAAAACTCACAAATGACTCCTCCCAGCATATTATGATGTTGCCCAAGGTTTGGGCTCAATACGAAATCAGTACGTGTAAGAAATTGGACAATTCAAGTTCAAAGGCAGTTCGTTCCAAATTGGAGTGGTTGGGGTAATTCATAGTTCTGGCTATTGGATTTCCCTGAAAATACACCAAATGACTCCTCCCGCCATATTACGATGGTGCCCAAGTTTTGGGCTCGATCCGATATCAATAGGTGTGAGAAATTGGACAATTCAAGTTCAGCGGCAGTTCGTTCCTAATTGGAGTGGTAGGTGTATTCCATACTTCTAGCGATTGGATTTCACTCAAAACGCAACAAATGACTCCTCCCACCATATTATGATGTTGCCCAAGTTTTGGGTTCGATCCGAAATAAATAGGTGTAAGAAATTGGACAATTCAAGTTCAAAGGCAGTTCGTTTCAAATTGGAGTGGTTGGGGTAATTCATAGTTCTAGCGATTGGATTTCACTCAAAACACACCAAATGACTCCTCCCACCATATTATGATGTTGCCCAAGTTTTGGGCTCGATCCGAAACCAATAGGTGTAAGAAATTGGACATTTCAAGTTCAAAGGCAGTTCGTTCCAAATTGGAGTGGTTAGGGTAATTCTTACTTCTAACGATTGGATTTCACTCAAAGCTCAACAAAATGACTCCTCCCACCATATTATGATCTTTCCCAAGTTTTGGGCTCGATCCGAAATCAATAGGTGTAAGAGATTGGACAATTCAAGTTCAAAGGCTGTTCGTTCCAAATTGGTGTCGTTGGGGTAATTCATAGTTCTAAAGATTGGATTTCAATCAAAACACACCAAAAGACTCCTCCCACCATATTATGATGTGGGCCAATTTTTGGGATCGATCCGAACTCAATAGGTGTAAGAAATTGGACAATTGAAGTTCAATGGCAGTTCGTTCCTAATTGGACTGGTTAGTGTATTCCATCCTTCTAGCGATTGGATTTCAATCAAAACTCACCAAATGACTCCTCCCACCATATTATGATGGTGCCCAAGTTTTGGGCTCGGTCCGAAATCAATAGGTGTAACAAATTGGACAATTTAACTTCGAAGGCAGTTCGTTCCAAATTGGAGTGGTTCCACCATATTATGATGTTGCCGAAGTTTTGGGCTCGATCCGATATCAATAGGTGTAAGAAATTGGACAATTCAAGTTCAAAGGCAGTTCGTTCCAAATTAGAGTGGTTGGGTTAATTCATAGTTCTAGCGATTGGATTTCACTCAAAACACACAAACGACTCATCCCCCCATATTATGATGCTGCCCTAGTTTTGGGCTCGGTCCGAAATCAATAGGTGTAACAAATTGGACAATTTAACTTCGAAGGCAGTTCGTTCCAAATTGGAGTGGTTGGGGTAATTCATAGTTCGAGCGATTGGATTTCACTCAAAACTCACCAAATGACTCCTCCAAATTGGAGTGGTTAGGGTAATTCATAGTTCTAAGGATTGGATTTCACTCAAAACTCTCCAAATGACTCCTCCAAATTGGAGTGGTTAGGGTAATTCATAGTTCTAAGGATTGGATTTCACTCAAAACTCTCCAAATGACTCCTCCAAATTGGAGTGGTTAGGGTAATTCATAGTTCTAAGGATTGGATTTCACTCAAAACTCTCCAAATGACTCCTCCAAATTGGAGTGGTTAGGGTAATTCATAGTTCTAAGGATTGGATTTCACTCAAAACTCTCCAAATGACTCCTCCAAATTGGAGTGGTTAGGGTAATTCATAGTTCTAAGGATTGGATTTCACTCAAAACTCTCCAAATGACTCCTCCAAATTGGAGTGGTTAGGGTAATTCATAGTTCTAAGGATTGGATTTCACTCAAAACTCTCCAAATGACTCCTCCAAATTGGAGTGGTTAGGGTAATTCATAGTTCTAAGGATTGGATTTCACTCAAAACTCTCCAAATGACTCCTCCAAATTGGAGTGGTTAGGGTAATTCATAGTTCTAAGGATTGGATTTCACTCAAAACTCTCCAAATGACTCCTCCAAATTGGAGTGGTTAGGGTAATTCATAGTTCTAAGGATTGGATTTCACTCAAAACTCTCCAAATGACTCCTCCAAATTGGAGTGGTTAGGGTAATTCATAGTTCTAAGGATTGGATTTCACTCAAAACTCTCCAAATGACTCCTCCAAATTGGAGTGGTTAGGGTAATTCATAGTTCTAAGGATTGGATTTCACTCAAAACTCTCCAAATGACTCCTCCAAATTGGAGTGGTTAGGGTAATTCATAGTTCTAAGGATTGGATTTCACTCAAAACTCTCCAAATGACTCCTCCAAATTGGAGTGGTTAGGGTAATTCATAGTTCTAAGGATTGGATTTCACTCAAAACACACAAACGACTCATCCCCCCATATTATGATGCTCCCCAAGTTTTGGGCTCGATCCGAATTCAATAGGTGTAAGAACTTGGACAATACAAGTTCAACGACAGTTCGTTCCTAATTGGAGTGCTTGGGGTAATTCAAAGTTCTTGCGATTGGATTTCACTCAAAACACACCTAATGATTCCTCCCACCATATTAACATGCTGCCCCAGTTTTGGGCTCGATCCGAAATCCATAGGTGGAAGAAATTGGACAATACAAGTTCAACAGCAGTTCGTTCCAAATTGGTGTGGTTGAGTTCTAGCGATTGGATTTCACTCAAAACTCACCAAATGACTCCTCCCACCATATTATGGTATTGCCCAAGTTTTGGGCTCTATCCGAAATTAATACGTGTAAGAAATTGGACAATTCAAGTTCAAAGGCAGTTCGTTCCAAATTGGAGTGATTGGGGTAATTCATAGTTCTAGCTATTGGATTTCACACAAAACTCCCCAAATGAATCCTCCCACCATATTGTGATGTTTCCCAAGTTTTGGGCTCGATCCGAAATTAATAGGTGTAAGAAATTGGACAATTCAAGTGTAAAGGTAGTTCGTTCCAAATTGGAGTGGTTGGGGTAATTCATAGTTCTAGGGATTGGATTTCACTCAAAACACACCAAATGACTCCTCCCACCATATTATGATGTTGCCCAAGTTTTGGGCTCGATCCGAAATCAATAGGTGTAAGAAATTGGACAATTCAAATTCAAAGGCAGTTCATTCCAAATTGGAGTGGTTGGGGTAATTCATAGTTCTAGCAATTGGATTTCACTCAAAACACACCAAATGACTCCACCCACCATATTATGGTTTTGCCCTAGTTTTGGGCTCGATATGAAATCAGTAGGTGTAAGAAATTGGACAATTCAAGCTCAAAGGAAGATCGTTCGAAATTGGAGTGGTTGGGGTAATTCATAGTTCTATGGATTGCATTTCACTCAAAACACACCAAATGACTCCTCCCACCATATTATGGTGTTGCCCAAGTTTTGGGTTAGATCCGAAATCAATAGGTGTAAGAAATTGGACAATGCAAGTTCAACGACAGTCCGTTCCTAATTGGAGTGGTTGTTGAATTCCATACTTCTAGCGATTGGATTTTACTCAAAACTCACCAAATGACTCCTCCCACCGTATTATGATGTTGCCCAAGTTTTGGGCTCAATCCGAAATCAATACGTGTAAGAAATTGGACAATTCAAGTTCAAAGGCAGTTCGTTCCAAATTGGAGTGGTTGGGGTAATTCATAGTTCTAGCGATTGGATTTCCCTCAAAACACACCAAATGACTCCTTCCACCATATTATGATGTTGCCCAAGTTTTGGGCTCGATCCGAAATCAATAGGTGTAAGAATTGGACAATTCAAGTTCATAGGCAGTTCGTTCCAAATTGGAGTGGTTGGGGAAATTCATAGTTCTAGCAATTGGATTTCACTCACAACACACCAAATGACTCCTCCCACCATATTATGATGCTGCCCAAGTTTTGGGATCGATCCAAAATCAATGGGTGTAACAAATTGGGCAATTCAAGCTCAAAGGCAGTTCGTTCCAAATTGGAGTGGTTGGGGAAATTCATAGTTCTAGCAATTGGATATCACTCACAACACACCAAATGACTCCTCCCACCATATTATGATGTTGCCCAAGTTTTGGGCTCGATCCAAAATCAACAGGTGTAAGAAATTGGACAATTCAAGTTCAAAGGTAGTTCTTTCCAAATTGGAGTGGTTGGGGTAATTCATAGTTCTAGGGATTGGATTTCACTCAAAACACACCAAATGACTCCTCCCACCATATTATGATGTTGCCCAAGGTTTGGGCTCGATTCGAAATCAATAGGTGTAAGAAATTTGACAATTCAAGTTCAAAGGTAGTTCGTTCCAAATTGGAGTGGTTGGGGTAATTCATAGTTCTAGGGATTGGATTTCACTCAAAACACACCAGATGCCTCCTCCCACCATATTATGATGTTGCCCTAGTTTTGGGCTCCATTCGAAATCAATAGGTGTAAGAAACTGGACAATTCAATTTCATACGCAGTACATTCCAAATTGGAGTGGTTGGGGAAATTCATAGTTCTAGCGATTGGATTTCACTCAAAACACACCAAATGACTACTCCCACCACATTATGATGTTCCCCAAGTTTTGGGCTCGATCTGAAATCAATAGGTGTAAGAATTGGACAATTCAAGTTCATAGGAAGTTCGTTCCAAATTGGAGTGGTTGGGGTAATTCATATTTCTAGCGATTGGATTTCTCTCAAGAGACACCAAATGACTCCTCCCACCATAGTATGATGTTGCCGAAGTTTTGGGCTTGATATGAAATCTGTAGGTGTAAGAAATTGGACAATTCAAGTTCAACGGCAGTTCGTTCCTAATTGGAGTGGTTGGGGTAATTCATTGTTCTAGGGATTGGATCTCACACAAAACACACCAAATGACTCCTCCCACCATATTATGATGTTGCCCAAGTTCTGGACTCGAACCGAAATCAATAGGTGTACGAAATTGGAGAATTCAAGTTCAACGGCAGTCCGTTCCTAATTGGAGTGGTTGTTGTATTCCGTACTTCTAGCAATTGGATTTCACTCAAAACACACGAAATGACTCCTCCCACCATATTATGATGTTGCCCAAGTTTTGGGCTCGATCCGAAATCAATAGGTGTAAGAAATTAAACAATTCAAGTTCAAAGGCAGTTCGTTCCAAATTGGAGAATTCAAGTTAATCGGCAGTTCGTTCCAAATTGGAGTGGTTGGGGTAATTCATAGTTCTAGCAATTGGATTTTACTCAAAACACACCAAATGACTCCTCCAAATTGGAGTGGTAGGTGTAAGAAAATGGACAATTCAAGTTCAACGGCAGTTCGTTCCAAATTGGAGTGGTTGGTGTATTCTGTACTTCTCGCGACTGGATTTCACTGAAAACTCACCAAACGACTCCTTCCACCATATTATGTTGTTGCCCAAGTTTTGGGCTCGATCCGAAATCAATACGTGTAAGAAATTGGACAATTCAAGTTCAAAGGCAGTTCGTTCCAAATTGGAGTGGTTGGGGTAATTCATAGTTCTAGGGATTGGATCTCACACAAAACACACCAAATGACTCCTCCCACCATATTATGATGTTGCCCAAGTTCTGG
>NW_018921647.1:135930-159466 GCF_002207925.1 Prunus avium | reverse complement strand
ACATTTTATTGGTTGTGTTGATGTTTTTCTTTGAGTTGTGCTTCTGGTTTCCCAGGGATCACCATAAATGCGTGTGTCGTTTGGGAGGAGCGTTCTTCAGAACGGTATGGCTTACAGTTTTGTCATCGTGGTGCAACAAATGTCCAATGCCGAATAGTAACTTCCTACGTTAGAAACATACTCCCCCATTTGCAGAGTTGCCGTACCACAAGCATGCTCCACCACCTCTGAATAAGAAACCAATAAATTCTCAGAGCTTCAACATCACCCACTGAACTCCGTAATTATCCTGCAGAGAATCTTATTGACAACAAAGTACAAACACTGACCTAGCCCACGAAACACATCTCCATGTGCATCCTTCAATGTCTTTCCCTGTTCAGTGGTAATATTCAAGGCAAGCTTATCCTGAAAACAGAATAAAGAGATTTGTATTACTCAACCAACTGTATCCTTATTTAAATGTACAGAGAAAGACTATTTCAAAGTTCAAACCCAGTGCACTTACAATGTCTCTCCGAATAAGCTCTTGGAGCTTGAACATGACACGTTGACGGGCCGTAACTGGTGTGTGGCGCCATGATTGAAAAGCCTGCTTTGCTGCAGACACTGCAGCTTTAAACTCTTCATTTGTGGTCAAAGGAACTTGTGAAACAACTTCTTGTGTTGCCTATGACCAAGTTTTAAATACAAGATAACAACCATGAATTCTGTAAAGTTACAAAAAGAGAGAAAAGAAAAGAAGAACTGAAGCATATTATGCACTTACAGGGTTGATAACATCAATGGACGCAGATGATTGTGATTTAACAAAACTACCTCCAATTAGATTGGGAACGCTCTGATACAACATAACCAATTAAAATTAGATTAAATGAGAAAAATGAATATACATTTTACAGTAATTCTCCAATCTGAACCTTCCCAACAGCTGCTTCCATTTCATTTCTCTTCATCTTTTCGTTTTTAGACTATTTTCTCAACAGCCAAACAAATCATGATAACCGAAGTCTACTCAGTAATAGTAACCATGAACCCACTTGAATACAAACAAATCATGTACTCGTCAAAATAAAAAAATACATAGTCAAAACTACAAGCTACATGTGTGCGAATGATACATCATTTTCCCGGAGTTCATTTTTCCTAGGAAACAAACAGGAGCTAAGCCAGGCTAAGATTGATTACCGGAGGGCTACCCTGCTTGGAAGATGGCTCGGCAGCTGTGGAGAAGTGAGAGCTTCTGAGAGCAAAGATCGCAGGCCTCAAAGCCTTCAAATTTCTCACTGCAACACAACAATATTAATACGTTGCAATCAAATTTCAAATCTTTTTTATCAAAATCATCTTTGTTTTAACTTGTGTACCTCTTTGAATTGAAAGCTGCAACATATGTGATTGGCTTATATCTATTTAATATATCTGTCACTTGTCAATGCATATGTGATTGTATGTGAAATTTGATTCTTTTAGGTAGAAATTCACTAGGAAGTTGAGACACTAGAAAATCACGTCATTATTCTCATAATTAGCTTCAATCCTTGCGTTGAGAAGAGGACAAAAGTTGTTCAAGAATTTTAGGAAGAGGGAAGTTTGTTGTTGCCAAAGTCATCTTGTGCAGTATGTAATTCTTGAACAGCTTTTGTTCTCTTCTCAATGCAAGGATTGACGCTAATGATGAGTTAAGGTTCAGGTTCAGCCCCAAGAACCCTTTCCCACCTCACTCCATATCGATGGATTAAACTAAATGATTTATATCTTAAATTGAAGTCCAATTTCAAGATAGCAAGGGTGACTACTTCAATTATAGCCACTCTTCAATGGCGAAAAATTACATCCAAATATGCAGCAAAATGCAAATACCATCTTAAAACAAAGTAAAACATACCTCTTAAACACAAAATTGAGAAAAACTAAGCAGCAGTCCTTACATCCATCACAGGAGAAACCCATAAACCCTAAACGAATTTCAGACTAACCCCTAAACCAATTTCAGAGAATTCTAAGCTAATTTCGAATAAACACCTAAACCAATTTTATAGAAACACATAAACCCTAAACCAACTTCAGACTAAGAAAATGACGATGAACAGTACCTTTAGGTGAATGATGGAGTTGAGCTTCGATGAACACACACCGCTGAGGGAGGAAGAGCACTGCGTCAGAGAGAGAGAGAGAGAGTGCTACATAAGAGTGACTGAGAGCAGCGTGCAATAGAGAAAGAGCGAAGAGAGAGAAAGAGACTTGAGTGACAGAGAGAGACAGAGCCAAGAGAGAGCTGAGAGAGAAGTCAATTTCAGAAAAAGTGATATTTGGGCAATAAGTGGATAATAAATATATATTTATAGGTGGTATTTGCAAAAATTTTGGGGAGGGCTGGTATTTCCACTTAAAACTGAAAAACCGGTGGCATTTTGGGCTATTTGGGGAAAATTTGCAATGCTAACTTAGGAAGAGTGAGTTAGTAATGATGTGAAAAGAGTGTCATCAGGGGATTACTTGATGTGACAAAGTTCATAAAACATCCCACTGAAAATTGTACAAAAGCCATTATCGGATTTCTTTTCTGTAATTAGGGCATGTGTTGGAAACCCTGCTAGTTGAGGACAGTATTGATTTTGGAGTTCCAGGTGGCAAACTTGAGATTTTTGTTTGTATGAGAAAGCTCAATTGTATTTAAGACATTCTTTGTAAATAATTCACTAAACTAGTTTGCTCCAAAGATGAAGCCATTATCGTGTGCAAGTCCAAGAATTATTATAAATATTTTCCTTCGATGATGTGAGAAGTCTGGTAGATTTTTCAAAGTGAAACGACGTCGTCTCCAAATGAAGATAGGAAAAGAAGAGTAGTTTATTAATGCATAATTGAGGGGGCCTCTAAACGAGGAGGTCGGGTAGGCAACCAACTCTACATCTGCAATTCATGCAGCTGATTGAAGGTTAGATGGGCCCAAAGTTCTTGATAACCAGCTCTAATCATTCAGTATTCTTTTCATATAAACAAGTCATCTCTGTTTTTTTCTCAAGAACAATTAATTCTGAACATTTGCATTTATCTTATAATTCAACTATGTTTGTATGAGCCCTGTTTCCTTCCCTTTCAAAAGTATCAAACTGATCCTACTACTACTACTGCACAGCATAATGATATTCCTGCAACAAACTTCGGTCCTCTTGCCCGCTGAACTTGTTTTCAAGGCACGTATGTCAGCCTTTGAGAATGACCTCCAGTGTGGTACAGATTGAGGTGATATATTGCCTTCGCCAACAATTCTCTCAACTCGGGATGTTGAGGCAGCGCACTACGGTCTGCCCCTTCAAGAGCAGTCAACACCCTAGTCGGTTCCAAAGCGTTGGTATTGCCAGAGTGTAATGCAAGGTAGCATAGGAGAGTCAGTCCATGCAACTGTGAGTGTTCATTGCCTCTTAGCAGTTTCATCAGAGGTGGGATAGCATTGAACTCAATAATCGTCTTTGAATGTTCCATACAGAGAAAATTATCTGGACAAGCAAATTTCCCAAGTGAAATTGCTGCTTCTGTTGCCATGTCTAGATTTTTGTGGCTAAGTTGAGTCACTAGGGGACCAATGACCCAGGTCTCCCTAGCTGGGAATGTCCTAGCCAATGAACCAACTGATTTTATAGCAGGAATTTGCAATGTCGGGCTATCCACATCTTTGATCAGCCTCAAGAGCTGATCCACAACTGCCTTCGCAGCTGGCGAATTGGTCTTAAACGCCGCTCGCCTAAGGTCAGCATTGGATTCAGCCGCAGCTGTTATCTCCATTATAGTCATCAAACAATTGAATTGCAACTCACCCTGTTCCCTCTCCACCAACTTAGCCAAGCAAAGCAATCCTTTCGTCTCAGTTATCCTCCTACTATTCGAAACACTACCTCTAGCAAGCATCCACAAAGCCTCTGCACAACTAACTTTCAGCTGAAGCTTAACATGGGGCTTCTCATTCTCCCTCTCCTTCCTATGATTATGTCCCCCACGACTACTCCCCTCCGCATAATAAGTATAAGAAGAACTCGAATATGAATTCAAGTAAGGTGTAAAATTACTCTCACGACTATTGCTACTGAGTATGGATTTTGCTAATGTGCTCTTCTCCATTTCCTTGTTAATCTGAACCAGAGAGTGAATGCTTTGCTTACCCAATTCAATCTTCCGATCATCCACGAAAGTCTCAAACGACAACAGCGTCACCAGCGGCCTGATCACATTCTCTCTAGCGAAATCCTCTTGGGCAACACTGTCATGCTCCGCCATTCTCGCCACCAAGGTCGCCACTCGACTCTGAACCTTCATCGGCGAGTCGCCTAGAACCTGCACAATAGCGGGCACCCCAACCTCATTCACAATGGTCCTCACTTTCTCCTGATCACTGGCCAGATTATAGAGCGCCGTCGCCGCCGCAATTTGGGCATCCCGCGACGAGCCCTCTTTCAAGAGCTTCAGCAGCGGCGAGACCCCACCTTCGTCGACGATAATCTTCTTGTTCCGGTCGTTGTCTTGGGCCAGGGAAGCGAGCTCGTTCGCAGCCTCAACACGATCCGGCAACTGACCCATTTGAATGGTGGCGATGAAGGACCAAACCCACGAGAGAATCGGGTCGTTGCTGGCAATCGGGGCGAGGGAGAGCACAATTCCGTTATTGCCCCCGGAGTCCGGGTCGAATATGCTGAGCAGCCACTTCATGTCTCCGACGGAAGACTCGAGGAAGTTGAAGAGCTTGCGGAAGTCGGTGGCGCTGGTGATCGTAACGACACGTCGTAGGACGCTCTGGCGCTTGCACTTGCGGACCAGGGTTAGGGCTCGCTCGAGATTCTTGGAGACCTCGGCGACGATACGCCGAATTGGGCGCTCGTACAAAAACGGCGCGGTCGTGGCGAAGCGGACGACGGTTCGGAGCATTTGCGAGAGGCGATCCACCTGCTTGCCGACCTCGGAGCACTCGAGCTTGAACGACTCGGCCTCGTCCACGGCGGACCGGACCCGCTCCGACAGCAAAATCGGGTAGGACAGTTCGTCTTCGATGCGCTTCTCTTCCGAAGCCATCGCTCGCTTCAGTCTCCTCTTGCTTGTGCTGTTTTGGGGAGGCAAGTCAAGTGAGTCGAGGACGAGTCAGCGGCCGAGTTGACAAATAAAAGCTGGGGAAGAAGAGGGGGATTGACTCAGCTTTGTCACTGTTATTTATTCTTCTCGGGTTCTTGGCTTCTTGTTGGTAATAGCATGTTTGCGTGTGTGTCTGCTCCGCTCCGTACCCTGAAATTTCTGACCCTAACTTTCTTTATTATTATTTTTTTTTCATTTTCATTTTTTATAAATTTATAAAATTAAATAATTTTATTTATTTAAGATAATCTTTTCGGCGCGCGAATTGAAAATTAGAAGGAAGACGAGTCAATTAGTCTTCGTAACCGGTGTTTTACGTTAGTTTTTTAGTCTTTCTAATTATTTTCTTTCTTTTGGCAAAAATGACTTTCTAGCCCATGGTCATTTCATTCCACTTTTTAAGAAAGGAGTGGGGTCCACTTTTTTTATTAAAAAAAAAAGAAAAGAAAGGGGCAGGGTCCACTGGGGAGTCGAGAATTGGAAACGTGTATTTAGGGATTTTCACATTAATTATCGATTATTTTTTTCTTTTATTTTGGGAGAGCAACAAGAACTATATTAAGAAGGAAAGAAACTTGTTTCCAATATCAATAGCAAAGTTACCGCGTGGGCAGATTTTCACGATTTGAACACTAAATATTATTCTTTTTCAAAACATTGAAATACTATTTGAACCCCAAATGTTCAGTTATCTATCGCATTAATAATCAAACCCAATGTGTTAAAATTGTTTATAACTAGGTCACAACCACAATTAATTTTGTATCATTTGAATATCATGCATTCATATAGGCATACAGTACAAGTTATTTAAATTGTAAGTATAAAGAACAAATATATATTTTTTACAAAGCGATATTCTAATTGGAAGTAAATATTATAAAAATATATATATATTTTTTACATTGTCGTATTTTAACTACTCTAATGTACGGAAAAGAGAAGGGAATCACAGTGGCAAGAAGTCAGACCCGCACCCTTGAACAATTAACCTAACCCATTTATATTATTATTAGAATTAGAACATATATGATACAAACTTTTTTTAGATTAAATTACATCCTTTAAAATAAACAGTTTTAAAATGTCCATTACCATAGAATGGTCCAGTCCAGTTAAGTTCTATAGGAATTATTGAGTTTACTGTGACTACTACTGTCTTTGTCTTGAAAAGTTGACATTTATAATTAACAAAAATAAAAAAAAACACCTGTGCGTGTGATAATATTACTTCCTCCAATAACTGGAAGCGCTCTATATAATAAGAGTAAAGATTGCAACGTTTAAATGACAATCATTCCAGGGATATTATAATCAAACCAAATGTAAGAAGCTTGTTGTATATGGAATGGAAGCCACACACAGAGCGACCATGACTCATGTCATCCTATGACCAGCCTCAGTTTGAGCACCAAAGAAAAGAGTTGGGCAAAGATATTCAGCACCATACATTGTTTTATAATAAGAGAATAAGTTCGTTGATCTATCTTAAAATATAACTAATGTGACCATAAGCATGCCACTTGACTACCTAAATAGGTTTTCGTAGAATCTCTCCATAGCATGCATCCTTGTCCTTTTCGTTTTTAGAGCTTAGCCAGTAGTCCATTCTGAATAGGTTTTGCAGTCATCCCATTGTCCTTGAGGTCCAAATCGCATGTATTCGGGGGGACGTCCACCGCCGTTGAGCAATTAAAGAACCCATGTGGCTGCATTACAAATAGTAAGGCAAATCAGAATCATGAGGCTTTATCAAACCTAATTGTATACTTTGTGATATAGCATGGTTTTGTAAAGACAGAAAGCCTTTGATCCCATGAAGTACTGAGTTACAGTAAAACTGTTCTAGCAAAAAGGTATATAATACAAATGTAAGAGTGTTTAAACACAAGTGAGGAAGAAATTGAACAAAAACAATAAATTATGTACCATGAGCGTAAAACCAATACGTTCTACAGGCATCACTGGCCAGTCTTCCAGTCGAGGAATGTGTGTCACTCCAAATACATACCTGCAACAATTGGACACTGATCAGATCCTGCATTAAGCTGGGATCCATACCAACACATAAACACGGACAGATGGACTGTATCCTCCTTTATTCACTTTCAGTTAGCTTACGAAGACCTTGTCCTAAGTTTCAAACGTGATTATGAGGCCCATTTATACCTTCCTAGTTCTCCCATGAGTATTCTCATTGTACTGTTTTCTCATTTCAACTAAAAATTAGGATTATTGTCCCCTGCCCAGTAATATTCCTCCCCCTTTCAGAGTATAGGATGAACTCAACACGCGCATTAACATCTTAGTATTTTCAGAGAAATAAAAGTCCACTCACCAAAGAACAATGTCAGCTTCTTCCAGCGACCGATTTTTCTTAACCCAAGTGGCCAATCCCTCCCCAATGCGTGGATTTTGATTAGGAAATTCTCCTCCAGGATACACTTCGTCGCGTGCATAAGATGTGACCCAAAGATTATGCTTCAAAAAAGCAGCTCTTCTCAGAAATTTTGCCTCGGAACCAGCTAGTGGTAAACAATTTGAACCAGGTACTAGCTTGTAACCTGTTAGCTGCCCGGTCCGGTTGACATTTCTGGTGTTTCTGACCTAAAATAAGGAAATACCATGTGGCATTCAAGAAATTAATATATGAACTTAAATTGCAAAGAGAAAAACTTAATCATTCCTAAAGCACTAAAGGGTGTTGTCTTACAATCCAATGGCGAGCAGATAAAGGATTACAATCACGCATTGCTTGCAATTCTGATTTCAGCAATTTTTCCTCAGCATAGAATGCATTGTTGTGAACATTATTCTTTCCTGGTTCTTCAACTTTAACATTTACTTCAACCACCTGAGGGAAAAAGGAAAGCAAAAGAGAGAGAAATAAGGCTATGGTTATCAACATATTCAAAGAGAAAGAAAAAGGAAAGTGAAAGGTTGACCTAGAGTGCATAATAAGGTGAGCCTTGTAATAATTAGAATTCTACTATGAAAATTTAAAATTTGAATGATACAAAAGACCGTATGCTTCTATCATTTTGTAAAGCATCGGCATCCATTTCAGCAAATGTAACAACTGCAGGATCATAAGAAAAACCATTGCTTTAAAATCTCACATATAACCCTGACATCAGAAAATTTTATCCCAAGAATTTCATATGGGTTCATATAGGCTCCTAGATTATTGGGGCCCGGGGTAACCCCTGGCTCTACATATGCATCAGGAGATTTTTCCACAATTACTCTATGGAAGGGGTAAAGCTGAGACACGGATTTCTTTTTTTTCCTTTTGGGTTACAATGGCAGGGAATTGAACCCTTGACCTAGCATAATGGTAAACCATTTTTCCAACCACCCTCACCTGTTGGTTAATCCCAAAGGCTTACAAATTTTCTTAAATAAGGCTTCAACACCCAGAGGAAGAACCACAACCCAGCTCTATTGAGTTATTTAAACCATTGACCCATGAAACACTTGAAGAACAAACCATACAGGACATGAATAATGAATGATTATCATAGAAGTCTTAAGAGAACAAACATTGGAATTGGAATCACAGCAAGACAAGGCTGCTTGATCCTTCAAATCACTTGCAATGGCTATCCATATTTCTTGCTAAAGAGTTGACTTGAGAGTGAAAAGAAACTAGGATGTTACTTTTATCAATATAAATATTGGTAGATTCAAAACCTGATCTAACAAACTACAAGACTATAAATAAAGGATCCAAAGAACACATGAATGACCTGATTGAAAGTTTCACCAGGCTTACTATCAACTGCCATGTCCATACGAGCTACAAAAAAGTGTTGATGCACTGGTGCATATAGTCCAGGTGCAATAGTTGTACCATACTTTCGGGTTTCTCCTGGTTGCAGTGCACCTAAGCTTAGAATTCCGGTAAGTTTCACCTCAGCTTCAATATGCCCATCCTACAAAAGAAAATTGATAAGCATGACTGTCACTTTAGTTGCTCAACTCAAACAACAAAATCATACCCAAAAGAAAGAGAGCAGGGTAGATCAAATGGATTAGAAGCACAGAGACACTACTATGGTAACTGAATCCATATGCTACCATCAAGATGGTGGCCCAGCCCCATCCCATCACAGTAATGGGCATCTGTATAACTTATAGGTAATAATTTATGAACACGATGACACAGGTGATTCTTCTAATCAAAGCAATACAAGCAAATCAAAATCCCCAGTGAAATCAAGGCAGAGGATAGCTTGCCTGATAAAAATGCCAGTAAAATCCGTACTCATAGTTAGCGACAGTGCAAATAAAAGATACTGTCAGCCTTCTAGATCGTCGAACTTCTGCTAAACCTGTTCTCCAATCCTGATGCTTCCATAAAATTCCATGATCTTCCTCATGCAAACAAACACAATTCTCAATTGTTTCAACACCCCCAGTGAAATTTGTAAAGTGTGCATCGAAGTACTTAATATAGCCTAAACAATCACAACCCTGCAACACCAAAATTATGTCAAAATGCATATATAATCCAGCAAAGATAGAGATGGAAGGGGAAATGGAAACAGAGAAGGTATCCCAACCTTTTTAAGAGAATGCGCATTTTTTCCCAGCCCATCTTCCCCTGCATCAAATGCGTTCTTCCTGTAATGCGGATCATTTGGATCACCATAAGGGACCACCATCTCAACAAAACTTAACCTGTGGGCCACAGGCCTCCGGCCTCTGCTACCGTCAATATACGCGACAGAATAGATAACCAAACCTTCCTTGGAAGTAAAACCAATACGGAAATTCCACTGCCAAGCAGAAAGAAAAAGAGAATAAGAATCAATATGACATGCTGATATGAGACAATCCAATGGTGTAGTTCCTGAAAATAAGAAAGAACCTTCTGCCATTCAACAAAGTGCCCGTTAACACGAAAACTTGTTCCTTCAGGCTGAATTATCTGTAGAGGTTTCACATCACTTCGATCAACACCTCCCCGTGTTTCACCTGGAGTATAATTTCTCAATGGATCAGCAGGAGGCAAGGGAACAAGTTTGCGGTCTTCAAATTCAAGAACCACCATATTTTGCATATCAACAAGTACATGGATTCCTTCAACTGGACGAGCATAACCATTTTCCATAGGGCAATCACTCTCAGTTCTACAGAAGATAAGCGGTTTCGCAAGCCTGCGGCTAGGAGCATCAGCTTCACTGTGGTATCCAGCACACCTGTTAAGAAGAGTCATACTCCACAACATTACAAAAAGAGCTAAACATAGAGTGAAATCATATTCTGGCAACATATTTATTTGAGAGAATCTCAATTTAGAAACTGACCAGGGATCCACCATCACAAGGTCCATATCCTCAATACCCCTCTTCTTCATTGCTTCCCGAAATGGAGGAAAGTCTTTTACAACAGCTTCACATTCAGCATACTCCATAGCATCCTGTATTTTCAAAAACAATTATGAAAATAATCTTTTTATCTAAAATGGGAAGCACATGCAAAAAATAATAATCGAGAAATAACAATGCACAGGAGGCTGTATATACCATGGGAGGCTGAACATCTGGAACAACTTTGGATGAAATGACTTTACCCCTATGGTGACCACCTCGAGTTGCAGCATGAACTTCTGATAGTTCAACAATCCAGACGCTCGTCTCATTTGACTTTTTGTTATAAACCACAAGTCTTGCTTGCCTGGGAGGAAGTTTACTAGGAATCACAGGTCCACCTTTAGTTCTGGGAAGCAAAGATGGCTGGAAAGGAGGGAAGAAATATGCATCTGCCAATGCAACAACATGTTTATCTGGTTCTACCAAAGCTACTTCAACAAAGCGCATGCTATCCCTCACCTGAAGAGAAATGAAATCAATTCCTATAATCCTCAAATGAGAAAATCAATGGTCAAAATTGAATTCCTGGTAAACAGAATCCAACCCATATTTTAGGCTAAAACATAATCAATAATAGAAATGTGATTAACCTCAGGGGTTGCTCCAGCTGCCCTGACAGTGGCCACTGCCACAGAGATTTCAGCAGCAGATAAGGGCTCCAAAGGATGGCTGGTTTGAGCCCTCAACATGACTGGGATGCCTATATGAATAATTAAACAAGAATCATCAGAAACATATCTGCGATCAATGCCACCCAGAATATGAGATTGTCCTTTTTTCTTTTTCTTTTTTTTGAGAGGCCAAAATATGAGATTGTTAGCATTCAATTTTGAAAAACTGGAATAAAAATCTTTCTTTATTTTTCCTTCAGCAGTTAGAGTAAGCAAAGACCAGTTTAATCCGAAAGTAACTTTTTTTTCTAAACTGGAAGAAAAAAAACAAATGGGAAAAAAAAAAAAAATTCTTGCGTGTAAGATTTTGGACCCCAGAAGACTGGAAAAGTGAATCCATTCGACCAACTAGTACACGTAAACTCAAAACCATCTCATTTTATTTCATGTTCCTTAATATTCTCAGCAACCAAACAACAAAAGATAATCATTTTCTTCAGCAAAAAATAAAAAATATAATCACTTCATTGTCTTAAAATCAAGATCGTTATTTGTAAAAGTAGCAGTAAATAAATATAAAAAAATTGGAAACAAACCAGAAAATAAAAAAGAAGGATATTCTTACTACCTTTGGTAGCAGTGGTGTTTGTAGAAGTAGCAGGAAGGGTCTCGATGGGTCGGATCAAGGTCGGCACAGCAGCTCTGTTGCGGATCGGATCCTCTGACGGATCGGAGCCCGAAACGGTCCAATCGCGCATCGGGTCGGAGGCCTTGCGAAGCAGAGCCGAGGATTTGGCGGGTGCAGCGTCCAGGCAACAAGGCGTCGCTTTTTCCTGAGTTGCGGCCATTGCGAAGGGTTATCGAGCTCACCGTATCCACCGTAGTAACTGTCACTGGAGTAGTTTTCCACTGACATACAGCAATGCCTCTCTCAGCCAACAGATTGAGGAAATGAAAACGCTCTCGAACTTTCTCGCTCTTTCTCTCTCACTTTCCCGGGAAAATTGATGTCAACTAATCTGCTGCTGAATCTGATAGCTAGCTAGCTAGCTAATTAGAAGAAGGATATAAAAGAGAGAGTACAAAAGGCGGTGGGGTTGAGAAGTTTATATATTATTCTTTTTTTGCTTTTTTGTTTGTTTTTTGTTTTGGTAATAAACAAACAAACAAGTAAACAAGGCCAGAGAGCGGAGATGAGGAGGTTAGAATAAAGACAAAGGAGGTATGGAGTGGAGCGATAGGAGCTTCCACTTGTAAGAGACGTCGTTCTGCTGATCTCTATAATCTGTCGGCCCTTTATGTATGGCCATGTCACTCCTCTAGCTAACCAGAGTATTTTTGCTCACTATTTTAATTAAAAGTGTATTCTCGTTATTATTTTCAACATTATTATTTTCAACACTTGACATGTGTCCATATGTATTATTATGATTTCATAAATACAAAGTAAAAAGTTGATTATGATTATGTTTATGAACATGTGTCAAGTATTAAAAAGGGTGATGATGATAATACACTTTGAATTAAAGTGATAAGTAAAAATATTTCCCTAACTAACTCCGTGATGACCCGACTTAGATTAAATTGAGTTCAAATCAATCCTTATGTGCCACACCATCTTAAGTAAGATTTGTACCACACGTTTTTAAGTAGGATTTGCACCGCATCATATATTAGACTGTTATTCAATTTAATAATTCAACATTTCATATTTCTTCAATTATTTCTCAATAAGTTGATAACGTTTGAAAGAAAAAGCGGATTTACCTTTTGGTTTTCCGATAGCTGGTTGTTGTTTTCAACCTATTGATTGAAAATTGATGTTGAAAAAAGTTTGAAAAACGTGTTTGGCTAACTTGTCTTCCACATGATTTTCTTTTCTTGTTTTGTACTTTGAACAAAGCAACCGAAGAGACGCATCAATTTTTTTATTTTATTTTTCACTTTGTTATATTTAGTCAAATAGGCTTGAAAAAGACTCACTAGTGTAATTGTAATGATTTGAAATAATTGCTCTCCTAGAAAAAGTATTGGATTCTAGTCCTAGTATTCGTGTAGTGTATATGAGTTTAGTACACTATCGCTTCTCTCAATAAAAATAATAATAGCCATTTTTGACATATACATTCAGCTTTGATTGTTTGAAGGAGCTAGTAAATAATTGTTCAAGTTGGTATATATATTGATCAGCAAGTGATGAATAGTCTATTATTTTACCTAACTTTATAATAAAGACATGAGCACCAGCTCAGCCTGCGTTGAGGCATCGTGACTCAAGAGTCGTGAGGCAGGCCCCCTCCTCAGCCAAACAAAACAACTCATATACTGTCAACCCAAATACAAAATACTCTTAAATATTATTCATTGCCAACGAGAAAAAGAAAGAAGACTAGCACTCAACTTATTACATGGTGACCAAAATTGAATGTGCCTAGAATTATTGGAAAAGAAAGGGAAAGCGTGCTTATAATTTGATGGACTCATCTACGTAAATGGCAATTTCCAGCGTTGGTGGGTGGGTAGGTAGGGGCCGCAGATGACATGAAATGATGGAGGGTGACAATTATTTAAATTTAGATAACACCTCACAATCCCACACACAACAGTCATCCACACGTCAACAAGTCAATTACAATGTTCCAAGCCCGTCTTTTATTTATTATTAAATTGTTTAGTTATATTAGCTTAGCTAGCTAGGTTGCACGAGCTAGGTTGCACGAGATGAGATGAGTTCAGACCGATTCTGAGATTTTGAGGGTACTGTGCAAAACTTAAATAGGAGATCTCAATCTAATAAGAAAATATTTATAAAAGAATTTCCATTACTTTACACCATAAAACAATTTTTTTTAATAACTAAAATTCATCGTCTATTAGCATGCAGTAGCAATCATAAATAACGTTCATAAAAGTTTTAATGTTTCAATTTGAGAAAATGGAAGAGGAAGAAGACATAAACTCTTTTTGTTTCCCAACTTGCCTGCTAAAATCAAGGGGATGAATTCCAATTCAACCAAATACACACTTGTTTTACTTTCCTGCTCGCTCAAGTATATATATATAATACCTATAATATTAATATCCATAATACACACGTAAAAAAATTTCGAAGCCCTTAAAAATTAGAGGCCTTGTGCGGTGGCACCACTTGCACACCCTCAGGCCGCCCCTGGATGAGATGAGAGCTAATCAATTTATTTATAGTAGGTGAGTGAGAGAGAGAGGTTTAATAATCATAGTGGATTCTATTCTATCAATCTTGAGGCTCTTAGCATGCGAAGCACTACTAGCTAGTGATATAGGACCAAATCATGCACAATAGAAAGTATATAGTAAAAAATTAAAACTAAATAAAAAAAAGCCGGCCACAACTTAAGCTCCTACCACCAAATTCATCTATGTAAAGAAATATTATGTGAAATGTGTCATTACAAGCTGGTGTGTTATTTTTATCGTTGATACGTAGACGATAACATTTATTTTTTGCATTTTTAATAAGTTGTTTAAGCAAACATATATATGTTTTTTTTTGAGTAAGTTGAGGGATTGTTCTTTCTAAGTAATGAGCCAAACAATGCTTTTTTTATAGGCTTTTTATCACAAAACGTCCCTGACGTTTGCGAAACTATCAGATTGCATTCTTAAAGTTTTTTTGTATCACTTATGGTCCCTAACGTTAATATGGGTGCTTTTAAATAGTCCCTCTGTCAAACAAACTGATAAATCCAAGAATATAATCGTCAAATCAATCCAAAATTATAAAATATATATATTTTATTCCCTTCCCTTCTCTTTCTTTCTTCTTCTCTCTCTCTTTTTTTTTTCTTCTTCTCTCTCTACCAGATTCCTTTTCTCTCTCTGTTTCTCTTTTTTTCCCCTATCCTCTGTCACTCTCCTTTTTCTTCTTTCCTAGCAGCGGTCAACTATTACAAAAGAAGTTTGTGACAACTTATTAATGGCATGGTTGAATAATACTTGTTCCCATCATTTCAAAGTATGCATGGAAGCCTTTAACTCGCAAGTTCAACCACCAATTGTCCCAAGCATCAAAGTATTCTAACTTCTCCTTCTCAATGTCTTTACTTTAAATTAAAAATGTTGTTATTTTCAATGTCTCCAGTGCTAAAATTTCCAGTAGAAATAGGAATCAGGGACTGTTTCATGTGATTAATCAGCACCAGTTGAAAAGCAATACAAACTTGTAAAAACAGTAGATGTAAAACAAGAAACATAATTAGAATGCCAATTTGATTGATTGTATAAGAAAATAAGCCTCAGACATCCAAGGAAGGATAAAAGCAGCACAAGCTCTCAAGCCTGGCGAAGGCGAAAGCTCTTGGGCGGCCACTGCGAATGTTCTTGAGAAACAAGCCTTAGATTTGTCACCACAGGTGATTCAAACCAAACATACAGCACATTGAAATGAGATTTTAAAACTGTAAGAAAATATAAATTTTGCCAAATCAAATATGCTAGATTTTAAAAACAATTCGCAACATTAATGGAAATCTCGAAACCAAGCAGAAAACCAATTTACAGCATCAAATTTAAAAAACCAGAGTCTTTTTATTTTGCAATCTCAGACATCCAAGGAAGGATAAAGCAGCATTAGCTCTCAAGCTTAGCGTGGCGAAAGCTCTCAGGCGGCCACTGCGAATGTTCTTGAGAAACAAGCCTTAGATTTGTCACCACAGGTGATTCAAACCAAACATACAGCACATTGAAATGAGATTTTAAAACTGTAAGAAAATATAAATTTTGCCAAATCAAATATGCTAGATTTTAAAAACAATTCGCAACATTAATGGAAATCTCGAAACCAAGCAGAAAACCAATTTACAGCATCAAATTTAAAAAACCAGAGTCTTTTTATTTTGCAATCTCAGACATCCAAGGAAGGATAAAGCAGCATTAGCTCTCAAGCTTAGCGTGGCGAAAGCTCTCAGGCGGCCACTGCGAATGTTCTTGAGAAACAAGCCTTAGTTTTGTCATCATTGATTACAATATTCAAAGATTTATATTCAATAAAATAATCACAAGCCTTCTTTCTTCTTTTGTAATAGTTGAGTAAGTTGACCGCTGCTAGGAAAGAAGAAAAAGGAGAGTGACAGAGGATAGGGGAAAAAAAAGAGAAACACAGAGAGAAGAGGTAAGGAATGTGGCGGAGAGAGAAGAAGAAGAAAAGAAGAGAAAAAGAAGAAGAAAGAAAGAGAGAAGGGAAGGAAATAAAATATATATATTTCATAATTTTGGATTGATTTGACGATTATATCCCTGGATTTAACATTTTGTTTGACAGAAGGACTATTTAAGAGCACTCATATTAACGTTAGGGACTATGAGTGATAAAAAAAAACTTTAAGAATGCAATCTGATAGTTTCGTAAACTTCAGGGACGTTTTGTGATAAAAAGCCTTTTTTATATACTAGAATATGGTTCAACTTTATCGTATCATTGGAAGATTAATCCAGGTATTGTCTATGGCCCTATTTTTTTTAAAAATTTAAATTAATTGAATATCCTAAGTTGCAATTTGCATTGCAGGTATATGTCTCTATGTGTGGAGAAGATTTGGCTGGTTGTCTCCAAATGATGTATCATTCTTTATAACCAGCTTAAGTAAGAAAGGTCAATAGACATAATCATACTCTTGAATTCAAATCACACTTTTGAATTCAAATCTGCAGATATGGTTTTCCTAACATTGATACATAGATTTACAATATGTGATTATGTCAACTCTTAAGAGTTGCAAATACAACAAGGAGGATTTACAATATGTGCTTCATACAAAGAAAAGAATGATCTTAGAGAATTATATCTCCTAAAAGGTTGACAAAGCAATAAAGTGTCAATAATTGCTGAGAATATCCATATGTCTTCTCTTCTCCTGAAAGTTCTAAGATGTATGTACTCATGATTATATTCAATCAAACCTCATTTGCTAAAAAGAGGATTAGTATCTAATCAATCAAACCTCATTTGTTGTTCTAATTTTGAAGAAGGATGTTAGGTGAATTTTGGTTTTTTTTTTTTAAATTTAAATTTATTAAATATCCTAAGTTGCAACTTGCATTGCAAGTACAAGTCTGTCTGTGGATGAGATTTGGTTGGTTGTCTCCATATGATGTTTCATTTTCTATAATTAGCTTAAGTAAACCTCATTTGCTAAAAAGAGGACTAGTATCTAATCAATCAAACCTCATTTGTTGTTCTAATTTTGAAGAAGGATGTTGAGTGAATTTTGGTTTTTTTTTTAAATTTAAATTTATTGAATATCCTAAGTTGCAACTTGCATTGCAAGTACAAGTCTGTCTGTGGAGGAGATTTGGCTGGTTGTCTCTAGATGATATTTCATTTTCTATAGCTTAAGTAAGAAGGGTCAACAGACACAATCATACTCTTGAATTCAAATCACACTTTTGAATTCAAATCGTATTTTTGAATTCAAATATGCAGATATGGTTTGTTACAATATGTGATTATGTCAAATCTTAAGAGTTGCAAATACAACAATGAGGATTTACAATATGTGTTTTATATGAAGAAAAAGAATGATCTTGGAGAATTATGCCTTGTAAAAGGCTGACACGACAACAAAGTGTTAATAACTGCTAAGAATAGTCGTATGTTTTCACTTCTCCTAAAAGTTCTAAGATGTATGTACTCATGATTATATTCAATCAAACCTCATTTGCTAAAAAGAGGACTAGTATCTAATTAATCAAACCTCATTTGTTGTTCTAATTTTGGAGCAAAGTGACATCCGCTTCCTTCTGCTTCTCCAAAGGACTCGAGAACGCGCCAAGATCACTAGCTTGATATATATGATCAACCAACTTAACACAAGCAGACGGGCTAAATAGAAAGTTCGTCTTGAGCAGGTCAGACACACACACATCCCCTGAAGAGCTAGGTTTATCAACTTTTGGACTAGTAGTTCGTGCATCTGAAGGACCCCTCGTTGAGCAGACGACTCCCTAACCTTCTTAGCCGCAGCCATCCTCACCTCCAAGGGAGTTAACGACACTGAATCAGCTCCATGCTTGACTGCTCGTGGCTTGCTCGTGGCTTGAGAAATGAAGTGCGCTTACAAGGTGGAGGAGCAACCTTCCCAATTCGATCATCATCCCTCAACTAATACAGACAACTCGAACTCCTATGTGGAATGTCAGCAGCCCTTTGCTTTCAGCAGACAAACCAAGCCTAGGGCAGACATCCTTGCTGGGCAGATCATAGGTTTTGGGCTTCTTAGTTGAAAACTTAAGTAGAATGTCCCAAATGTTCTACATGCTACCAATCTTCTTGCTGTTTGGGCCCACGAGGTGATTAACCCTGGCAGACAAGAAATGAGCAGCTCTCACTTGGGTCTTCTCAGCAGCCGAGACCTCATTCGAAGAAGACTTGACCACAGTAGAAAAGAGTCTCAGCTTCTTTCTTAACGAAGACACATCTCTTGCTCGTGAGGTTACAACTTCATCTTTGGAAGGCTTGGGAGTAGCTTTCCTCTTTCCATGGAGTTTAGTCCGTTCGTCAGGCAGATCATTCATATCAAGACCGTGCAGCTTCCACCTTTCAATATCTTCGACTGGGAGGAGACTAGCTGCTCTCCCTCGATATTCACTCAACAACCAACGCTATTCACAAAACATGGCATGGATTTTCATGGCTTAATGAACCTTAGCCATGTCCAGATCAAGATCAAGCCTTTTACAGATGTCATCCTCTGCAAGTAGAAGACAGGAGTCAGTTAGCTACCTATTAAAAAAATTAAAATGAAATTGAAGTAGATCATCATATGGTGACATACCGTGGCAGCAGGTGATGGGAACTTGCGGAACATCGTTTGTCTTGCCTTCCCATTTTCCGCTAACCTCCAGCACATCAGTGCTCCACACATGATCACCGGAGCTGAGGCTGTCAATTAGCTTATCTTTGTGCACACAAAGTTGGGTATAGTTCTCACAGCGTCTTACCTAGAAGAATTAGAAAAACTCCCGCAAGGTTAAGCCCAGCTTGAAGAAGCGATTCGGGTTGTCAAATCAGATGACTGCCCAGTAGATGTTCGAAGTACACTAGCTAGGAGCACACCCCATGATATGGAACACCCTATTGAAGAACCGCAATATCGGGAATTGGAAGCCCAAAGAGAAGTAGAATGGGTGGAGCATGATGATCCTCGCATCCAAATCGTTCGGGTCTGTATGAGCCATGCCATCGGTCGAAAGCTCTGCCAATCTGACATGCATGTTATTCGATATGGCAGAGGCAAAGGTGGCACGCCACTTCTGGAACGAGCCACCCTACAAATAAATGGGCACTTGTGAACTAGAAGATTGGCTTCCCTCGTCAGATCACATGATGGCTGAGCAATTGCAAAAGGGGAAGAAAACCACAAGGGCAACAACCGACAACCATCACAGTAACAACCACCATTCGGCTACGACTACCAGAACTCGTGGGTGGATTAACAGCACTGCTCAGCTGCCAAACCGCAACAAAAGCCATTGTCCAGCAGCCAGGCCTGCGACGCGCACAGCAGAATAAAAGGGTAGCGGTTGTAGCCATCATCCCATCGCTCACATTGCTACAGCCACCGAGCCACGACGATGACCAGCCAACCAAGGTCAGCTGGTCCTCGCCGCGAAGAAAAATCAAGAAAAAAAAAAACAAGCATAACCTACCTTGGTGTGCACGACAACTCTTACCTTGGTGTGCACTGCAACTCTTCTCCTCAACAAGAAGTACACTCCTCCAAGATCTCTCTCACAAGCTAGAAAGTATAGGAGGACAAATTTGCAATTTGAAGAGGAGCGAAGACAAGCCTTGTATTTATAAAGGTTGGGCATCCTAGGTCAAGAAGGAATCACAGGCCTATTCCAATAGAGAACCTAACTCCAAGAAAGAATCACAAGCCTATTCCAATTGGGAGCCCAACTCCAAGAAGAAGTTGAAAGCCTACTCCAATTAGGAGCCCAACTTGCAAAAGTAGTTCAACTCACAAAAGGTAGCCCAGATGCAGTTGGAAAGCCCGATAAATATTTTTCATCTCCTCCATACCTCATAAGCGCCATGCAGAAGCTGTGGGGGCATTTGTGGGAACATATATTTCGGTAGCCAATAAGAAGATGACACATGGAAAAGGAATATTCCTTAGGTCAACTAATTAGGAAATTATCCTTGATTTAAGATAGGAATATCTCCCTAAATCAAGAAACCAATTTCCATCAAATCTCTTTGATTAATTCCTATCATCTTTTTTGGTAAGAATAATCCTAATTAAATAAGGATTATTCTTCAAACCCTAGCCAAGCAAGGAGACTATAAATACATGGCTACACAACACACATGAGGTAATTCTGAAACCCTACACAAACTCCTCTCTCTCTCTCTCTCTCTCTCTCTCTCTCTCTCTCTCTCTTTCTCATACGGCTCCAGCCACCACACACGACTCCGGCGACCACACTCTCCTTGTGAGAGAAAACTCAGACCTTTCTGTTACCTCAACATCTTTCTCAAGATCATTGAACTGACTTAGGCATCAGAGGGTCTTTGACCAACACCCCCCGGGTGTGGTCCATTGACCTAGATTTGTTTTACAGGAACCAAGAAAGAGAAGGAAGCTCGAATGGTGGAAGAATCTCTTGCGATATTCTCCCGCGAGAATTTTGCTCAAACACCACCCGTTACCTAATCTTGGGAAGTTTCGTTACCCCTTAATCCCTATTTTCTATTGTCTTATATGCTTTCACATTGAGGAAAATGTTCCAATTAAGTTTGGGGGTATGGGTTTTCTATTTTCTATTTTGAAAAAATGTAGCCTTTTTGTTTCATAAATTATGTACCAATTGGCTGTTGTTTTTAAGAATTGGTTCACCTAATGTTCTTTGTTCTTTCGTTCTAAATCGAATCGTATAAAGAACGCCAAATTTGGACCAGTAGTTTGTGAGATACATGCAAAACACTGAACATACGTCAAATCTGGAAATTTTGGCAGCATATTAGTTTCTGAGTTAGACTATTTGCATGAGTTTATATTATGAAGTTTTTCTTTCTATAGCTATTAGTTGTAGATGCTTTGAATTTTGATTACTAATGTGTTTGTTATACATGAATTAAAAGCTGAGAACATATGCATTGAACGTAACGTTATTCAGTCATGATTGCTTGCGTCTTTTTAGTTTGTAATGCATGAGCTTAATCTTTACTAATTCTCATGCACATTGACAGTTTTGTTGAGTTTTGTGGTGGATTTGAGTTGTGTAGGCCTTGTTTCGCTTAGTATAATGTTGTTTAATGTCTTGCAAGCTTGCATTTTTTTTTTAAAAAAAAAAAAGAAGAAGAAAAAAGTATAGTTCTTAAGCCTTTTCAACTCGAGTTATTAAGCCCAATGAGTGTTTTACACTTAGTGCCCTAAGGCTATCTAGCTTGGGAGTCATTGGCCTAACGCTTGCTACATGGGTTGATTAGAAAGTGTTGGGGTCTTTTTTCATCGGAAGGCTTGTTCAAGCTTGTTCATTCTTGGACCGCCATAAAGTGGTGAATCAGGCATTCGTTGCCCATTTTTTTTGAGTTAGCAAAAACTAGGCCCAAAGCATCCTGAAGAAGAAGCAAGTCCTAGGGGAGTACTCTGTTGTTCTTCCAGCGGCTACGTGTTTTGTGTTGATGTTTCCGGCATCTATGAAAATGGGTGAAGATGATTTGCTGATGTTGAACTGAGACTATATGAGCTTGGCATGGGAGCTTGGAGTGTGGGAGCTAAAGACCCACAAGTTTAGCAAATGAGAACTCTTGTGCTTGGCTTAGTGTTTGATATGCTTGAGTTCGGGTGTTGAGAATTTGTTGTTTGAAGCTATGGCTATGGTGATTTAAGAGTTTCAAGAGAAGGAGAATGGAAGGAAAAGCTAGATGCTTGAAGACTATGGTGTTTATAGCTTGGAAGAGTATGAGGAGGAAGGAAAAGCTTGGAGTTATGCTTGGTGAGGCTTTATAGGAAAGATGAAGGATTTCAAGGCTAAGAAAGTATGAGAAATGGTTGTGATGGTTATTGGCATGTTTGCAGCAACCAAGAAAATGGGTCGATGGTCGCTGGGATGCTTGCAAAGTTGCAACAGCCAACAGATGGAGGTTGATGACCGAGGAATAATTGTGATAGCTGCTGGAATGTTTGCAGCAACTGAAGGAAGATGCTCTGATGGTTGTTGGGTGCTTGCAGCAACTCAGAGAAGTGGGTTCTCATGGTTGCTGAGAGGCTTGTAGTAACCTAGAGAAGTTGGTTTTTGCCTGGGCAATGCCTACCAATTTATAGAAGGTGAAGCCTCTCTTTGGTTTCCAATAGGTACAAGGAAGTGTTGGAACCATCATATTTCCAACGTGTAAAAAAGATCATTGGGACATTATCATTTCCAGCAGGTAAAGCTAGGCATTGGAAAATGACTATTTCCTATGGGTAAAAGGAAGTGTCGAAATTGGCTTGTTTCCAGTGGGTAATAGGGAGTGCTTGAAGAATATCTCATTTGCTCACTTAAATTGGAGAACTCCAAGTAATGGGCTTGGGCTTTGGTGCTCCCAAGTAGCTAGCCCAAACTCTCCATTGTCCAAAAGCTTCTGTGGGCCTTGTGGACCTCCGTAACCTTCCACGCTACAACCCCTCGTGCAAGCCCCATAAACCACATGACTTGGATTCATGTGAGCTTGGTAGGTGATTGTCATAAGAAAAATGTATTAGCCTTGCATGGAGTTATTTGGCATGTGCTTGGAATGCTTGGGCATGTGTTGCAGTGGCTTGGGCCTCTTGTGATCAAGCTTAGAGATATCATATGTAAATGAATAGGTTTGGCATGGATGTCATTACTTGGCATGGCTTGGAAACTCTTACAATTTGTATAAACATATGCATATATATATGACTTGACTTTCATTTGGCTTATGTATTTAATGACTTGAAGACTTTAGGTCAAGGAGACTTTGTCTAATGGAGGTGATGACTTAGATAATCAATTTGGAGGAAGAAGAAGGCTTTGAAGAATCGGAGCAAGTGATAATAAAAACTTAGAATGGAGTAAATGCACACTATTAAAATATAAATATATAAACCTATCATAAATTAAGTAGAAAATGAACATAAGAGAATAAACTGTATAAATGAAAAACTATGAGATAACTGGATTGAATCAAATTGAAAATACAAATTATTGAGAATAATTGTATACTCATAAATTAGAATTTGAAGGATTATTAAGATAACTCAGAAAATAATATAAAAATAACTCAGAAAATAATATTAATTGGAAATATTATTAACTGAGGAAGCTTTGCCAAACAAAGTAAAAACTTACAGAAATCTTAGTTCAATGAAAGCAAGCAATGCCACGCAGGACACTCACACTCCACTCTCACTCACAACTATTGTAGTTGCCTCG
>NW_018921647.1:74780-127735 GCF_002207925.1 Prunus avium | reverse complement strand
CACTGTATCTCTCCCTCTCTCTCCAATTCCATACCCAAAAACTCATCCCCCCCTGCCCTCACCAAGAAAAGAGTAAACATATTTTATTTTTTTTAACTGACGATTAATTTTGTGGAAGATGTTAATTCTCCCTTAATTTTTTTTTAAAAAAAGTGGAAACAAAAGTTAGTTTGTCCAATGCATTTAATAAGGGTAAATTTGGGAAACAAAAGATACATTCTAATGTATTATTGATATTGTTTTAAGTGTAGAGAAAGTGACACATTTCCATGAGGAGAAGAGAGAAGGTTGCTAGCATTCCCCTTTAGACCAATACAAGCAGCAAAATCTGTATTAATACTAAAGAATAAATTGTACGAACTCTATTTATTGCCTTTATACCTTGTAAAACAAAGTCAGTAGTTAAGAAACTAAATAGTGAGATATCAAGATTATACAAAGACGTTGTTTAAATTAAGAATTTGTTGTATCTGAAGGCAGTCACACGCAGTTGATACTAGCTATAGGGTTGATAAGGGCCAAATGTAGGAGGGCTGGGGGTGAAGTGATACGGCTGATGTATTCCAGAATGTAGCATTGCACCATTTGCGTAATTGTTGGCATACATACCAAACTGCCCAGGGTGTCCCCATTTAGCACCAATTCCATATTGGTTGGCCGCAGCCATACCAAACTGCCAAATTGGCATACCAATCTGCCCAGGGTGACTATAATTCTCATGCTGCGAAGTTGGCAAACTTGTATGCTGATGATAGTAGTCAGGAGTGGAAGTTGGCATTCGAGAGGGTGTAGCAGCTGATCCTGATGTTCGTTGGAATTTATTTGGATTTTGTTGCTGTTTCTGTTGTTGTTGTTGTTGTTGTTGTTGTTGTTGATGCTGTTGATGCTGTTGCTGTTGATGCACTTGATCCCATGTGCGCTTTTGTTGTTCAACCTGATTTTTCTGCTCTTGTTGTTCAACCTTGGAGGCAGGAGGATTTTTCTGCTCTTGTTGCTCAACATTGGAGGGAAGAGATTTCTTCTGCTCTTGTTGTTCAATCTTGGAGGCAGGAGAATTTTTATGCTCTTGTTGCTCAACATTGGAGGGAAGAGATTTCTTCTGCTCCTGTTGCTCAACATTGGAGGGAAGAGATTTCTTCTGCTCTTGTTGCCCAACTTTGCAAGCAAGAGATGTTGCTGAACGTCTTCTTCGATCCTCCTTTATTTTCTCAAGCACTGCTATTTGTATTTCAATGTTCCCGGATGGGTATTCAGACTCGAGCTTGCAATCTTTGATGCACTGAATCACAGCTCTTAAATCAGTAATATCATTATCTAAAACCTTATCCTTTTTATCTAGTGAGTTCTTTCTCTTGCAAATTCTACACCTCCAGTTCTTTCTATTCTCCACATACTTCTCTAAGAGTGGTATTGGGGGGAAAATGTCAATGAACTTGAAGGTGCAAATCAACCTTACAGCCTCAAGCAGTTGCCTCCTTTCAATAAGATTCATAATAAAATGTGCAGGGATCTTATTTGCAAACCTGAGTTTCTGACATAATTCTCTAGTCTGTTTATCCTGAGAAATTCTCCCAAGAAGCGGTGCAATATCATCTCTAGTAAAGGTAGAAAACAACCCATATGTAGCAATAAACTGCAAAAAACCCAAACGTTCCAATGAATTTTGAGTATCAGCTCCCATTTTTGCTTTCCACTGGATTGCTAGCTTTTCCGCATCGTCCTTCACATGAAGCCCAACATGCAGTGAGACACCCATTAGCTGCTCCAACAGGTTAATGTAACTCAACATGACAGTTTCTTTAGAAGGAACATCTCCGTCTCCCCAGTATTGAGCAAAAGAATTCTGCATCACATCCAGCACAAATTTTGCTGGGTCCAATGACGTCTGAAGAGCAGCCAAAGTTTCATTCTGTATTAAATGATTCCCTCTCGCAAGCTCATGTAGAAACCCCTGCAAATTCCTTGCATCTGTGGTAGCAGTTAGTTGAAGATTCGGAGAAGAAACAGCTACTGCATTTTTGGCCAGTGAAGATTCTGGTTTCTCGGGGGAACAAATGATGATGGCAGATGCATTTTCTGTGCTACCAAGAGCCTGGGATAATTCAGTTGCCTGTTCATACTCAGCAACTATAGCAATAAGACTTTGAAGCTCCTTCTCATCATAAGAAGACGTGATTTCATACGTAGTAACAAGCCTCAAAAAACCCAAAATCTCCAACCAATTCTCTGTTGCCACCGTCATTTTAGCCTTCCAGTCATCCGCCAACTTAATTGCTTCTTCTCTCACATGAGGATTAATTTGCGGTGAGACTTTCTTTAAAGCCTCTAACAAAAGAATACAACTCCTCCTAATAACTCCCAAATCAAAATCACATTCCCTGTTGCCTAGAGTCGAATTTGAGGGGTAAAACCCTTGCATTGCATCCAAAACCAATTTTGCTTGGTCCAATGAGGCCTCAAGAACAGCTGAGATTTCACTACCCACTAAAGCAATTCTCTTCAACTGCCCATTCACTAACAACTGCAAGCCTCTACCGTCCCCATTTATGCTGGATTGATTACTTGCAGAAGAAGGAACAAAGGCATTGTTGGAAGGAATATGTTCCAGTTGCTCAATCTTCACTTGAGAATGAAGGGTATTAGTTTTCTCTTTCGATTTCAGGTTTCGGGAGTATTCTTCAGTGGATTTGTTTATCGAATCAAATTCTTTCTGCTTCAGTTCAAGCTCTTTGGCCTGGTCTTCAAGTTGCCTCTCTTTCGATTTCAGGTTTTGGGTCTGTTCTTCACTGCATTTGTTTATTGAATCAAATTCTTTCTGCTTCAGTTCAAGCTCTTTGGCCTGGTCTTCAAGTTGCCTCTCTTTCGATTTCAGGTTTTGGGTCTGTTCTTCACTGCATTTGTTTATTGAATCAAATTCTTTCTGCTTCAGTTCAAGCTCTTTGGCCTGGTCTTCAAGTTGCCTCTCTTTCAATATCAGGTTTTGGGTGTGCTCTTCAGTGGATTTTTTGATCGAATGAACTTCTATCTGCTTCAATGCAAGCTCTTTGGCCTGGTCTTGAAGTTTACACTCTTTCATTTGAAGTCCCTTAGACATTTTATCCAAGTGCTTCTCGCCATCTCGTATCGATTTTTGGAGTTGATCCAAATTCTTCTCTTTCAACTTAACCTCATTGAGGCGTTCACTGACCCTCTTGTCAATCAATTCAAGTTCCCTCGCTTTGAATTGAAGCTCACAAGACCGCTCCTCCATTGATTTCTTAAGCAAACCAAAATCTCTCTCTTTCAAATCTATTTCCCCAATCATTTTCTCTTTCGATTCAAGTGTATTAGAGCACTCCACTAACGATTTCTGAACCAACCTAAGTTTCTCCCCTTTCAATATCAACTCCTTGTCACATTCCTCAATCGATCTTTTCGTTGCTTCAATTAGCTCTTGTTTCAAATCAAACTCTTTCTTGTGCTTCTCAATCGACCCAAGAATCTCATTCAATTGCCTCTTTTTCAACTCAATGTACGCAACGTACTTGTTCAATGCTTCTTGAAACCCTTTCACTTCCCCCTCCTTAGACTCGGCCAATTTCGACTTCTCTTCCACGATTTTCTCAACCCAATTCAATTTCTTCATCCTCTCTTTAACACGCTTGTCAATCGAATAAAACTGCATCCCCTTCTCTCTCACATACTTCTCAACCTCCATCAACAGCTTTTCCTGAACAAGAACCTCATCGCTGTGTTCTTCAATCAATGACATAAGCGAATGCAAGTTGTTCTTACTAATCTCCGAGCAAAAGTTCCAATCTTTGGGTTCCGATTTGGTCTCTCGGACTCCGATATCCTCCTCCCGGGCCTCGAGTTCTCGGAAGCGGGCCTCTAGCGAGTTCCGAGTCGACTCAAAGTGGTCCTCAAGGTCCTTCCACTGCACGGTAAAGATGACGAAGGAATTAGCTTGCGCTTGCGCATGTACGCTCTCGTACGCCTTGGCCAGGCTCCTCTGCTTCAACTCGAACTCTTTCAAATCCGACTCTATCTTCTCCATTGTCTCTGCCGCTCCGCTATTTGCACAGACGCCGTGGTGGCGGAGATTCTGGAAGTGGCGAAGAAAATAAGAAAAGCCGCGGCGGGAAAACCGTAAAACAGTGTATGAGAATAGAAGAGAAGAAAGAAGAGTGTGGGTAGTGCTTTGTGTAACTTGTGGCTTCTTTGGATTTTATAGCGCACGCAAAGAACCGGAAACCTGTTGTTGTTTTGTTTCCTAAAGGAAAGAGGAGTGTTTTATTAAAGCCTAAATGAAAGAGGAGAGTTTTGTTTCCCAAACGTGGATGTCATAAGGCAACGAACTTTTAGCCGGTCCATGGACTTCCATTCCATAAAAGTTTTTGATGATAAACCAATAGGAATGGGCTTTGCAATCAATTTTTAATGAGCCGGCCCACAAACATATGTTGGGCTCAAAGTGAGGTTCCGACTCGGGGCGTTGGTAATCCATTGTGGATGCTCTAAGAAATTGCTGGTTTAGCATTGGTATCGAATTTGGCCTGTGATTTGAGATATATGAGCGACGTTGATGGTCAACTCAACTCAACTACCATTCTTGAGAAAGAAAAAAAAAAGTAGAAACAACAGCAGCGATATCATGGGTTGACTGGTAGCCATATCCAAGCACTATAAATTAAACTTCATTTCCAAAAGCATCCAAATTTAAAAAAAGAAAGAAAGAAAGAAAGAAAGCTTTTGAATCTTTCTCCTTGCCTTATTGTCTATCTACCAATAAATATATTAATACATATTATATATATTTGATGTTGCTGCAGGCACATTATATTTTAATGAATTTCTTAAGCATCTGGTCTCGTCTTCTGCACTCGTCTAGTATACGGAGATGAGATGCTCCAAAATTCCAAATTTAATATTGAATTTAATTACAGTGCATGCACAACATCAACATAGCTATTTGCTAGAGTGGAGAATATCTCGAGCCTATTCTGGAGAATATTTTCCTTATGAAATAAATAATACAGTAATGTGCTTACGTTCTGGGAAAAATGGAATCCAACACAATCAATCATCATATTCGACTGTAAAGTAAAGTATCTTGATTATATATACACAACAACAACAACAAACAAACACTTCCATGAGGCAACGGAATAGCAAAATAGCGCTATTACACGTATTGGTGGACCCAATAATGATACCTGTGGGCACTTGCCCATACTTACAAAAACGTTTCAGTCATATAATCCCACCCAAACTCACATATTTTTAATTATTTTTAGAAGAGCTTACTTACAAAAAGGCCCTTGTCAACCTAGAAATCATGATTTCCCTCAAAAGAAATTTGGAAAAGAGTCAAGACGATTCAACCCGGCATGATTTGATGAATTCCCTTATTGGTTGGAATATAGCATCAAAGAAGGTGTTGCATTTTTCTTATGTTGTTATCTTTTTAAAACAAATTTGGGAGAGAAAGCTTGAGGTGACTCATTTGTTGGTACAAGTTTTTCAAATTGAAAAAGAAAAAGGAAAGATTTCAGGTTCATGTTGGAGGTCCCAACAATTCCCATAACCAAGCTCTGAAAAAATGTAAAGCCTTAATGAATGAAAAACAACATATTGAAAATGTTTTCCATAAGCACTCGCATGGATGAATGATTGCTTGGTAGTATATCTTGAAAAGGTCATATTTAATAGTATTGATAATGAGCTTTTATGCAACTTTTTCATAATATGAAAAGTCGTCGAGGACAATTGTACATTTACTTATTAGACAATGCTATTAATATTCTAAGTTTGAAATATTTTTTGTTTGGCTATATATCGGTTGGATTTGTTTTTTAAACCCCCAAATGAACGGAAGTCTGGATCCGCCACTAATGACACGCATGATAATATTTTCACGTAACATATCATTATTGGTTTGATTTTATCCAAAAACATGCAGCTATATTCAGTTGGAAGGCTATATAATATATATCCAAAAATATATAAGATGGGGTTGGGGGGTGGCATATACATATAACGTGGAGAGAAGAGCAAGCACCACGATCTCATGAAATTACAATTTTCATGCATATATATTTATGTCACTCATCATCTTCTTGTTCTTGGACATATATATATATATCATCATCTGAGCCCCTATAAAAATATATATATATATATATTGTTAGTAAAGCCAAGATTGGCGTAGGTTTCAATACTTGTATGTTGCTGCTGCTGCATGTGGTCGGGTAATGAATAATATGATGAGCTAAATTCATCCATTCCAATTTTACTAAAGATCCACGCCACACAGACACAGTTGACAGTTGAAACAGCAACCCATTGGTTTTTCTCTTGAGGCAAACAGCAAACTAGTCGTCTCAGTCTGCCCAAAGTTTATCTCCTCAATAGATTTTGGTCTGCTATATATATATATTTTTATACATATATACAGAAAACTTTGACTATAGAAAAAATAAATTTGTCTTTTTCTCACTGAACATAAACAAAGGAAGACTGTAAGGTATACCAAACAAAGTCTCCATATATAATCAGAACCTCCTCTCACACCTAAGTATGCGAGGGGATAACTTAGTTTAGGGCCATCCTCATAATCACAACCTCCTCACACCGTCTAAGTAAGTTAATTAGTAAAATAATTAATCAATAAAACTCCCAAATGGACCGCTGAGCATATATGAGCCACTTGATACAAATTCCATGCAGTTGGGTTTCATCGACATTACACAAGTCCCGTTTTTATTTTCTCGCCACCTAAGAATTTAACCAAACACACAACGCACAACACACACCACAATAACTCTCTCTCTCTCTCTCTCCCTCCCGAGTCTTCCTCATCTATGGAGGATAAGAAGCAACCACTTCTGTCGCCCACAGACGAGTTTGGTGATGCTGATCGAGATCAGCTACATGACCACCTAGAGTCCTTCCCTGCAACCGCACACCCTTCTTTCACTTCCAACGCCTCCTTCACTCCCGATGCCGACGACATCTCTCCCATCCTCAGCTTCCGCGACTTCTTCCGTGAGTTCTACAAAGAAACCAAGAAGCTGTGGTACCTCGCCGGCCCCGCAATCTTCACCTCCATCTGCCAGTACTCCCTCGGTGCCGTCACCCAAGTCTTCGCCGGCCAGGTCGGTACCTTAGAGCTCGCCGCCGTCTCCATTGAAAACTCCGTCATCGCCGGCTTCTCCTTCGGCGTAATGGTACGTAACCCTCCCTTTCTACTAACTCACTGTCAGTCTGTCACTGACGAAATGAGAAATTCTATTAAAGCCGCAGTTTCTGACATAAAATTAAATTTTGAATAATTTAAGCTTGGAATGGGGAGTGCGCTGGAGACGCTGTGCGGGCAAGCGGTCGGGGCGGGACAGCTGGACATGTTAGGGATATACATGCAGAGGTCATGGGTGATCCTGAACTCGACGGCCGTGCTCTTGTGCTTTCTATATATCTTTGCCCAACAGCTACTCCGGCTGATAGGGCAGACCGCCGACATATCGAAGGCGGCGGGAGTGTTCGCCATCTGGATGATACCACAGCTGTTCGCGTACGCCATGAATTTCCCGATAGCGAAGTTCCTGCAGTCGCAGAGCAAGATCATGGTGATGGCGGCCATAGCCGCGGCGGCTCTGGTTCTGCACACTGTGTTAAGCTGGCTGTTGATGCTGAAGCTCGGGTGGGGCCTGGTGGGTGGTGCCGTGGTGCTGAACGTGTCTTGGTGGCTCATCGTGTTGGCACAGTTGGTTTACATCTTTTCAGGGACTTGTGGTCGAGCGTGGGTTGGGTTCTCGTGGAAGGCGTTTCAGAATCTTTGGAGTTTTGTGAAGCTGTCTCTGGCTTCTGCAATCATGCTCTGGTAACTTAACGCCCCTTCTCACCGTTTTTTATTTATTTATTGTTTTTACAGCAACATAATTAAATAACTTTTGTTTTTTATTTCCCCTTTTTATTTTCTTTATCAGCATGAAACACATGAAACATCTAGTAAAGTAACCGAAAAATTCCCCCATTTCGAAACAAAAAAGAAAAGTAACCGAAAATGGAAAAATGCATGTAATCTTATGCGGGGCAAAAGTTAAAGGATTTGTATCAACAATAATTTCTATGTGTATTGCATCCAATATTTCTTCTCATAATTGACCTTCTGCTAAATTTTCTATTTTATTTACCCAACAACAATAACAAAAAAAGTGTTGTGTCTGGGTTTTTATGTTAATTTTCTACATGGGTCCCATCCCATGTCCACGTCAGATCTTTAATTTTGACTTTTTAAATTTATAAGGCAACTAAATTGTGTCCTAACTTTGTTTTTCTGGGTAACAAAGAAGGCTAAAGCCCAACACAAACACTAAACAGCCAAGGGCGGAGCCAATGAAGGCTCACAGTGGTCAAGTGACTCTTCTCATGTTTCATATTTGATCTCTTTACAAAGGATTTTATTTTTATATTTTGTTTCATTTGATGTTGACCCCTCTCAATAGATTTTTTGGCTCCGCCAGCAACAGATCTAAGAGTAGGTGAGAGTGGAGGTAGTAGGTCAGAGAATTATGTAGCTCGAGCCTTCCTTAGTTGCCTTTATTAGTAAAAAAATTCAATATGTATCTTAACAAATGACATACTAACTAACTCTTGATCTAGTCGTAATTCTTTCTTTCATTTTTTAGTTGAAGGAAGGAGTCGTAACTATTTGGCAATACAAGTTCATTTGATTTGATCTTTGTTTAAATTTGGTGCAGTTTGGAAGTGTGGTATTTTATGGCACTAATTCTATTTGCGGGGTACCTAAAGAATGCAGAAGTTTCCGTGGATGGCCTCTCCATATGGTGAGTGCTTCTTTCTTCGTCTGGCCCCACTTATTAATTCAGAAATTTTATCCATGGAAATATGATGGAACCACCAACATTATATATTATTATTATTATCGTTACGTGAACTTTTTGTTTCTTAAGCGAGTCGACAAACTCATTTTTTCTTTTTACTCTTGTGGTGTCACGAAGATGAAAGGCATGCCTTTGATGAATTGACTCACGCATATATAATTCAGCAACATGTCAAATTATTATTTCTATTATCATTATTTTATTTTTTAAAGTTCATTTTTCTTGTGGTATATTTGCTTTGCAGCATGAACATATTGGGATGGACGGTGATGATTGCCATGGGCATGAACGCAGCAATCAGGTCAGTGGCAAAGCCTTACAAATACGTACCCAAGTCCCTAAACTTCACAACCCATAAAAATGTCAATCTGATTGAAATCAAATACTTTTGTGTGTAGTGTGAGAGTTTCAAATGAACTAGGAGCAGCTCACCCAAGAACAGCAAAGTTCTCATTAGTGGTGGCCGTAGTGACTTCTTTTTTCATTGGCGTCTTCCTCTCGCTCATCCTCATCATCTTCAGAGACGAGTACCCTGCCTTGTTTTCGAGTGACTCGGAGGTTGAGGCTCTTGTGAAGCAGCTCACACCATTGCTAGCAACCTGCATTGTCATAAACAACATCCAGCCAGTTCTCTCTGGGGTTGCCATTGGAGCTGGATGGCAAGCTGCAGTGGCTTATGTGAACGTAGCTTGTTACTATGTAATTGGGGTTCCCTTGGGCCTAATTATGGGTTACAAGCTTGACTGGGGTGTTGAGGTGAGTTCACAACAAGCCCTCTTCCAGCTTTCGATCTAGTATTTCATATTTATTAGCCAATTGGCAAAATATAATTATACACTACATTTCCATTTTCAGGGGATTTGGATTGGGATGCTGATGGGGACAGTCCTTCAGACTTGTGTCCTATTCGGGATGATTTATAAAACCAACTGGAACAAGGAGGTAAGGGCCTTTCAATTTACACATCTTCAACTTAGTGAAGAAGACTTCGTGTCGTATTTTCTAAACTGAGACGTAATCTGTCATGAAACGCAGGCTTCGATAGCTGAAGATAGGATAAGGAAATGGGGAGGGCATATAGGTACAGATGACAAACAGAACAACGGTGGAAACAAAGTGGAAATTTGAACCTCTAGATTAAACAGAGTGCAGAGTTTGGCAAAATTTAATTACGAAGAAGACAGTCATATCCAGAAATACGGCTCCACCGGAATGCCATTTTCATTTCAGTGTAGGGATCAATCTTCTGCAACAATTGGCAGCTTATTCCTTCACTGGAGATTTTGAGTTATAATAAATTTGAGTACCTGATCGGCCTGACCTATGTGGATGGGCCGGGAGATCAGTGGCAGGGGAAGACATTGATAGTTGAATTCATTCATATATGATCGTTTTCAGAGATTATTCCCATTTTCGTTGCTAAAGAAAACACAGATAAAGAAGGAAATGAAACTATCGACGACCCATATCAAAAGCAGCATATAGAAACTGCTTCTGAAACACCATATCCATATGAAATATGTTTTTAAAAAACAACATACAAACAGCAGAAGCAGCCGTCCCCAAAATTTAACATGGTTCATCAGCACACACCCGAAAAACCTTGCCTAAATCCATCTAATAATGAAGGCAGCACACTACTCCTCTAGAACCCTTTCAACCAATTTGTAACCAACACAATGTCATATACAAGTAATGCCAAAGAAAATTCACAAATGCAGATTGAGACCATCCAATAAATGATTGAACTGCTAGCAAGTTCGATTTGACTTCGCTCTTGCTTTAGAACCCCTTAAACAAATTAATAAATAATACCAACACATGAAAAATGCAATAGCAAGCACAGGTTAAGAACATCCACTAACCACAACAATGGTGGAATTGATAACAAGTTGGATGAAATTTACCAAAACTTGCACATAGCCACAACCCCAGAAACACTCAAGTCTAACTTTGTGTATATATGACTAGCAATAAAGTTGAGGATGTTCAACACCACAGGCGTATAACCGAAACGAATCGCACATTTGCAAATACCTTGATCCTAAAGATCGACACAGAATCTAAAGAACACTCAGAACAAGATCAACGGATTCTAGCTCGGTGCGACCAATTCCACATCATTCTTTTCAAATCATATAATCACAACACACAAAAATTTATTAAGCAACACCAACAAAACTCTACCAGTACTAAAAATGAAACAAACCCACAATCATATCAAAAGCATATATGAAGCAACGCCCATATTCATCTGAAAACAAGCATTAATTAAATATCCGCTAGATAAACTTTCAAAATATAACATAAATGTAGCCCAAGAGTCTAAACCAGAATTTAAAAGCAAAAAAACAGCAACTGAATCCAAAACCCTAACGGACAAAAATCCAAAATCAACCCAAACCTAAGCTGTGAGCACAACAGCACCACCAGCTTCCTTGATCTTCTTCTCAGCTGTCTTGGAGATGAGCTTGGCCTTGACCACAACGGGCTGGTTCTGCGGCAAAGCGCCCTTTCCCAAGACCTTGAAGAAGCCGTACTGGGTGACGTCGATCAACGGCGCGCTGTCCTTGGTGGCCTTGTCCTTGGCCTCCTGGGGGAGGAGAGACCAGAGCTTGTCGACGTTGACGATGGGGCAGTAGAACTTGTTGCGGAGCTTGTGGAAGTAGCGCATACCAACTTTACCAAAATACCCCGGATGGTACTTGTCGAAGAGGATGCGGTGGTGGTGCATGCCTCCGGCGTTACCGCGACCTCCAGGATGCTTGCGGTGCTTGCCGATACGACCATGCCCGGCGCTGACGTGGCCTCTCTTCTTGCGGTTCTTCTTGAATCGGGTCGTCATTTCTCTCTCTCTCTGCGCCTCTCTCTCGCTCACCTAGGGTTTCGGCGGCTCACAGAAGATTGAGTGAGGCTGGGATTTGGGATATTTATTTGGTGGAAATATGTTGGGTTGACGCTTTTGCCCTATGGATTCGGGGGTTGGGCCATTCAAATAAGGATAAATGTGGTAATTGAGGTACGGATGAGGCTCTGGACTCTGGGCTGAGTTAGGGTTTCATTGTTTTCCAGCCCTATCGATCTGTACTCGTCGTTTGGCCCAATCATTCACTGGGTTTATATATCGTGACCCGTTTTGACCAAAAAAATAAAAAATATATCGTGACCCGTTTGACAGTGTTGAGGGTTTTTATTTTGTATATTTCCATATCAATATAATTTTGTCTTAAATAGATTGTTTATGCTCAACCATAATATCATATTTTCCTCTTTATTTTAATATATATTTTACATTTTTTATAATACATTTTATGTTCTAGCTTCTAAGAGGATTTCCACCCATTTGCCGTGGCAAAAGGCAAAAGGAGGCAAGAGTGAATAGTGCCTATCTTGGTAAATTTTTTGTTGGTTTTCCACCCATTGCCATGGCAACCCAAGGGCAACCTCTATTCACATGAGATATGATGAGAGGAACTTGTATAGAGTTTCGGTGTAGGAAGTGAAGAATATAATTAGGTATTTATATAAATAAAAATCTGAAATGATATTTTTTTCGATTTTTTCAACAAAAAAATATTTATTGCTGACGTCAACATCTTAGACTGTTCTTGCTTTTGGGCCCTCCAGGGCTTCGTGGACCCCACACCTTGCCTGGGCTATTTTGTAACGCTGGAAACATATTGAAGGGCCTAGGGCCCCTCCTGCCTGGGCTGGGGGCCTGCGGTGGAATTGCTCTAACGAGCCGGTCATTATTTAGAACCAAAAACAAAAAAAAACAAAAAAAACAAAAAAAAATACAGAACTTGGGAAAACATAGTTGCCTTTGAGAAAGAACTTGAGAAATTTAATATTTTCACCATGAAATGTACATACATTACATGAACAACATATAATTACACTAATAAGATGATGAACACCTCAATGATTCACAAATACAGTAATACTAAAGCTTGTATATATAGTTCAGTTTTGAAGAAAGAGGGCAGCTCCAACTAAACCCAACCACAATGTCAAACTTATCCAAAAGATTTGGTTTTTCTCCAGTCCAATTGGAGGTCGCCATACCATAAAGTCCCCGAAGTAGTCTTTCGATGACGGGAGCTGATTGGTTATTGTCCCGCTGCTCCTCTCATCCTTGTCCTTGTATTTATCACTCCACGTTCCAGCGTAGCTGCATTATTCAAGCATCAAAAACCTCATTAGTCAGTTGAAACCATTGGAGAGTTGCTGAAATGACCAAATCTGAGCCATGAACAAAATACATCTAACAGTTTCAAAGCCCGTATGTTATTTAAAAGCCCTGCTTCCCAAGAACTAGAAGACTAAGATAAGGGTAAGCAACTTCATTGACCTGTCCAATTGGGGCTTCGTGTGGTAAGAAAGAGTGTTTGTTGGGAAAGCTAGACACAAATTCAGCAATTGAAAAGTGGGGCAAAAGGCCAAGGCACTGATTTCAGACAGACTCGAATGTTTAATGAAGAGAACTTCCAGATGGATCCTGATACTAGTTTCCTCAAGAGGTAACACTTTCGGTATCACTGTCTAAACAAGGATTTAGTAATTGAGTTTCGATTACGCTTCGAAAGGTCTAACGTTTGACGATGAGGGCAGTGAATGTGCACATACAATTGCCAGAGGAAACACAGATGTGCACATACAATAGTACAGTAACCGTAGGCCCAATCAACCATTAAAATGCATGGTATGGTTGAGTGAAAAGCACCAATACCTGTCATAACTAGAACCAATGAGTGGTATGGTTACCATCTCCTCTTGGGTTATCTTGAGCTTTGGCGCTTGCAAAATGTAGCGAAGCTCTGCTGCTTGGCGTCTGATGCTGACACTGGGGTGCTTCTTCTCCAATAGCATGTAAAGATCAATGCAATCGTCATGGCGGTTATTAGCCTCATAGGCCATAGCAAGCCAAATTTGTATCTGAAAACCATGACAGCAATTTCCATCAACACACTGATCAAACATGTTGCAGCATTAACAAAATTGCCAAAAGGAGATCGTCATAGCCAATGGGAAGCTAAACCAACCTCACCACCAAATAACGTAGGCCTAGGAATGATTGTGAGTGCGCCTTCTAAAAACTCAATGGCACGACCGTACATGCCCCTTCCATAAGCCTTCTGCCCCAACTCGAACATCAACTGCGCCGTGGCTCTCCGCTCTGCTTGCTCCTTAGCCACCTGCACTCAAATCGTAATACAAAATAAACCAATCAATCTCATTCCAACTACCCATTGGGCGGGGCATAATTTCACCACCAACAATGAAATTTAAAAACTTGCTACAAATCTAAAGCAATGATCTTTCAAGCATCCTTATTAAAAAAAATGACCTTTCAAGAATCAGGCTTCACTTTTCCAAACCAAATGCATACATCTCAATCTAGATTGGTTGCATGAATTTATCAAAACAACAAAAGTAAAGAGCACAAGAACGATTTCTTTTCCTCTGTTTTCCGAAAAACCAAACAATAAATAGTAAGGTGAAAGAGTCAAAGGAGATAAAAGACTGACCTTTTCCAGCTCTTTCCTCACTCTCATCCGCTTCTCTTGCTCCGTCTCTTCTCTGCCGTCGTCTTCATAATCCTCCTCTATCTGGCTCTGCAATTCCTCGGCTTTCTTCACTAACTCCTTCCTCTCTTCGATCTCCTTCACCCTCTTCCGCATTTCCTTCTCCCAATCGAACGGATCCTGATCTTCCCCATTCCCGTTACCGTTACCCTCCTCGTCCCTGTCAAAGCCCACGCCATTTACTTTAGAATTCGCTTTGCCCCGAGCCACGACTCGCTGGCTCCGAGTCTCCCCCTCCGAGTCAAACCCCTTGGCCACGATAAAGCCGTTGTGCGCGTGACTGTGAGGGTCCTTCTTAGGCAAGTTCAAGTTCAGATTCAAAAGAGCATCAAGCGCCACCGGACGAGTCTTCCGGTCTAGTATTATAGTCCTAGGCGACGACACGTCTAGTAGCAGAGCTAGGTTTCCGAGAACAACGGCCATGGCGCCGGAGGCAGGCAGAGAGAGAGAGAGATAAAGAGAGAGAAGTAAGATATGGGGTTCCCGCTGAAAAGACTGTGAGAGAGGTATTTGCGTCGTTGATTTATTTAGACCAAAATACCCTTAAAGTTGCGTGGAAATTATTTTCAAACTTTTGAGCTGTAAACCAAGATTCTGAATTTGTTGAGGGCAATGTTGTTGGAAAGGATGTGAACGTGGCGTCTCACAGGATAGAGCCGTGTGGCAACTGTAGCAGCCTCGACTTGTCTGAGGGAAACACGCCACTGGAGCCCAAAACGACGGCATCCTGGTCGTCGTTTTGCATGAAGACTGTCTGCCTCCAATAATTTATTTATTTATTTTTTTGTTACGGCTTTCTCTTATGATGCATTTTTGCTCATCATTTTAAACATAGATGTACCCTCATTCTCATTCTCAATGTTTGATACGTGTTCATAAATATAACTATAGTTAACTTTTGCTTTGTATTTATGGAATCATGATTATACAGGTGTCAAGCATTGAGGATATTTATTTATTTATTTTTTTGTTACGGCTTTCTCTTATGATGCATTTTTGCTCATCATTTTAAACATAGATGTACCCTCATTTTCATTCTCAATGCTTGACACGTGTTCATAAATATAACTATAGTTAACTTTTGCTTTGTATTTATGGAATCATGATTATACAGTTGTCAAGCATTGAGGATGGTGATGAGAGTACATCTATAGTCAAAGTGGTTGAGCAAAAATGCACCATTTCTCTTAAGCGTGCCCGCAACCTTGACTGACTTGCTGATGTGTGACCTCCCGAGTTCCACATCTTGGTCTCCACGACACGAAGGACCAGAGGCGGATTGGATATAAACGAGTTTCAAGCTGCAAAGGCCATAGCTTTGCTTGATCCAATGCCTCTCTCTCCTTCAACTATGGTCAAGCCACTCTGCAACTTACACCCTCCCCTTCTCTCTTCTTTTCACCACAAACAACCTCTCATCCTTTTAACCCCTCAGAAACTCCACCATTTCACCTCCGCAACCAGAACCAGTACGAAACCTCGCCTTTCTCTCTCTCCCCATTACTCTAATTCCAGACGCTTTCGTTTCTCTCCCCCAAAATCAACCTCCATCAATGGCTACGCAGCCGAAGAGTACAAGAACGATCCCCGAGAATCTGAGGTCGAGCTCCTCGAAAGGCTCCGGAGAGTCTTCGCTTTTCTCCGCTCAATTTTGCCCGGCGGGACTTGGTGGAGCTTCTCCGATGAAGCTCAAATTAGAATCTTCGCGAAGCCGGTGACTGTGGTGCGCGCTCTTACTCGGATGTGGGGCTTGGTTTCTCGAGACCGTTGGGTTATCTTTGCCGCTTTCTCTGCCCTAATAGTCGCTGCGGTTCGTGCTTTTTGTTTATTTCAAACTTTAAGGCATGTAATTTGAGTTTTCTGGATTTTGGTTTTACCGAGTTGCTTTGTTTGGCATTGCTGCTGCTTCAGCTTTCGGAGATATCCATACCGCATTACTTGACGGCGTCAATATTTACGGCACAGAGCGGGGAAGTCGCTGTGTTCCGTCAGAATGTGCGGCTCTTGGTACTTCTTTGTGTTGTTTCGGGAATTTGCAGGTCAAAATCTTGTATGGAGAAAGTTCCCTTCTTCTTTTATTAGCTTACAAGTGTTAAAATAATATCAAAGCATGGAGCTTTTCTGAAATTGTTTACACTCCATATTTGATATTTGGAATTTGAACCAACTTCATGAGTAATCAGTTATTTGACACAGCTGCTGACCTCATACTCTGTTTCTGGACTTCAGTGGTATACGAGGATGCTGTTTTGGCATTGCAAATATGCTTCTTGTGAGTTTCTCTCTCATGATTTTGCCTCCTTTTCAATTCTGCCCCATCATCTCTCATGCTTTCCCCCCCCCAAATTGCTTACTGGATCCTTTAATGTCATATTTTAGGTCAAGAGAATGAGGGAAACACTATACTCTTCACTTCTTCTTCAGGTTCTGAAATATTGGACTGTTTTCTTTCAGAAATTTTTTTTTACTTTCTATCAATCAAGTTATAACCTTCTAGATCTGTTAGTTTATTGTTTAACTTATTCTGCAGTATCTCTATTGTAGGATATATTCTTTTTTGACACTGAAACAGTTGGTGATTTGACAAGTAGGCTTGGGGCAGATTGTCAGCAAGTATCACGGGTTATTGGAAATGATCTGAATATGATATTACGCAATGTTCTTCAGGTTTATTCACAACTTAAAATATCATAGTTTGGTTTAACCACTATTAAATTACAACCCATTCGGAGTTTGCCCACACTCTGAGATTTAAATTGCCTTTGCGTTATTCCTTTTCAGGGGACAGGTGCGATGATCTACTTGTTAATTTTGTCATGGCCTCTTGGTTTATCTATATTGGTGATATGCTCTACTTTAGCAGCAATTATGCTGATTTATGGCCGGTAAAACTTTTTCACAGTTTCATAAGTTATTCTTCCTCTATTTGTTAATGCCTTGCAAAATACTGTTAATTCATCGGTTAATATAAGTCTATGAAGTGGATGTATGGCAAAAAAAAGGATGGGTAACATTAGAAATCAGTATACCCGTGGATGTGAATTATTAGATGTGGTTTGGTTTAAGCCACTCGTTTTACGAGGACAAGGAATAGGTAGTGCTTGGGAAAAGTATAGGGTTGTGGTTTCAGAACAACAAGATGTCTATCAAATGCTTGTTGTTCTTGAGTCCTATTCTTTCGGATATTTTCAATGTTGCTGTAAGAAAGTGAGGCATAAACTTTTACCTTTGTTGTAGGTACCAGAAAAAGGCAGCAAAGCTAACTCAGGAGTTCACTGCTTCTGCCAATGAGGTATAATAAAAAAAAAATTAATATGAATTTGTTGAAGATTTTGGTTCCTAAGTGATTTAAATAATGTCCCGATTTTGGTAATGTAGGTTGCGCAAGAGACATTCTCTTTGGTGAGAACTGTTCGTGTCTATGGAACAGAAAAACAAGAACTTGGAAGGTGTAGATCCTACGTAATTGCATCCTTCATCCGTCTTTTAGATTTTGGCATTTGTTGTTACAACGGATGTAATAAATTTAGCATAGGCAAGCAGGAACGCTGTACTCATGTTTCATAGTGGTTGACAGAGATGTTTTTATTTATGTATGTTGTATAGGTACAAGCTGTGGCTGGGGAAATTGGCTGACATAAGCTTGCGACAAAGTGCTGCATATGGTTTTTGGAATTTGAGCTTCAACACTCTTTATCACTCAACACAGGTCTTGCTTTTTCAATGTTTTCAAAGAGATATGATTTTAGTATTCAAAATAACCACTTTCTGCGTTCATGATTCACACAAGAATTGATAATTTAATTTTAAATCTAGAATGTTTCATTTTTATTTTCTTGATCTTACTAGTCCTTGTAGTTGACTTATTTTATTGGTACACACAATTTTCTAGGTCATTGCTGTGCTGGTGGGAGGAATGTCTATTCTTGCTGGTCATATTACAGCAGAGAAACTTACGAAGTTTATCTTGTACAGCGAGTGGCTAATTTATTCAACATGGTGGGTGGGGGACAATTTATCCTCTCTGATGCAATCTGTTGGGGCAAGTGAAAAAGTCTTCCAATTAATGGATCTCTTGCCTAGTGACCAATTTATATCAAAAGGCAAGAAAATTATGAATGTCAGTGGAACGTTTTACATCAATATGTTGTTTCATGTCATATTTAGGTTAAATAATTTTTTGTTGTTGCTTTTTATGGTGTATTTGTTTATGTCTTGCAGTATTGGCATGTCTGGAATTTGTATGATGATGTTTATTTGTTTAATTTTATTTCACTTTTTCTGTTGTGCGCAGGATCAAGGTTGCAAAGACTGGTTGGACATGTTGAATTTGTAAATGTTTCTTTTCATTATGCTACAAGACCAACGGTATCTTTCCTATCCAAACATCTAAGTTCTGTTTATGATAACCATGTTTCTGATATCCCTCATGCTCTTCACTTGAGAACAATGTGAGTGTGGCTAAAATAGAAATAAATGTCCTGAAAGTGGTCTTTCCCTGTCTCCTAGTCCACCATACACTGCCCTAAAAGTGTTGGAGTCTCTTACTGTCTTGACGGTATGAAGAGTAGAGTACCTATGCAAGGAAACTTTTTAACTAGAAGCTGCTTACTTTCTCTCACACTAGAGTATCTCCCATTCCACTTTTTTTTTCTTTTTTCTATGTCTTTAGTGGTATAATTATAAAGATCACTAATTAAGTTTACCTAGCATTAACACTATATTAAAAATTTGTACCCCCAAATTCCTATAGTACACCATTTTATATGTCACCTGTTTCGTTTGACTAGGCGAGCTGATTAAAATAGTTATGTAATTCTTTTGTTGCTTAAAGTTGTTAAGGTTGGTAATTCCAAAAGAAAATAACTAGACATTTGAATAGGTCCCTGTACTGCAAAGCATCAGCTTATCGGTGAAGCCTAATGAAGTGGTTGCTATTGTGAGTGTTGCTGACTCTCTTTATTGGTTTTTTATTTTCCCTGGTAAATTTTGAGCACTTAACTTTGAAACCTCCTAATTTTCATAGGTTGGTCTTAGTGGTAGTGGAAAAAGCACACTGGTGAATCTTTTGCTCCGTCTTTATGAGCCAACAAATGGTCAGGTATACTTTTTAACCCATCCATCAATGTGTTACCACAAAAGTAGAAAAAAGATGGAAGGATTGATGGTGCTGAAATTTGGTCTTTGAATTATTATTTTGCTTAGCGCATTTGCCCATTAATATACATTTCTTTCATTGCAGATTTTGATTGATGGTTTTCCTCTACAAGAGTTAGACGTCAAGTGGTGGAGGGAAAGAATCGGATTTGTCGGACAGGTTTGTATTATTGTTTCCAACATGAAAGTTAGCAGATTAAGTAGATTTTTTCTTCTTACAATTTGAATGTAAACAGGAACCCAAACTTTTCCGGATGGATATCAGTTCAAACATTAGTTACGGATGTACTAGAGATATTACACAGGAGGATGTTGAATGGGCTGCCAAGCAGGCTTATGCACATGATTTCATTTTAGCCCTGCCCAATAGTTATCATACGCTTGTTGATGATGATTTACTCAGTGGGGGACAAAAGCAACGAATTGCCATTGCCAGGGCTATTCTTAGGGACCCAACCATTTTGATCCTCGATGAAGCCACTAGTGCACTGGATGCAGAGAGTGAACACAATGTCAAGGTAAGCACTTCTGGCAATGAGCTCCTCACACCAATACCACAAGGGTTTAAAAGGATAAGTAATTTGATGTGACATTCTCCCTTATATCCAGGGGGTTCTTCGTGCTGTCAGAAGTAACAAGGCAACGAGGAGAACTGTTATAGTTATTGCACACAGGTTGGTTCTCTAATATCCTCTCTTTTGATTGTCTTAATGGGTTATTCTAAAAGTTGGCCTACTCACTTTATACAGGCTTTCTACCATACAAGCTGCTGACAGGATAGTGGTAATGGATGCTGGTAGAATTGTTGAGGTTAGAAACTTGGCCTTTCTCTTACAAGTATTGTACGACATATATTTTGGAATGTTTTCTGTTCTTATATTGGTAAGAAGCAACATTGGACTTTCAAAACCCTACTTGGATTACTCCTGCCCACTTCAACAAAGCCTTATGGGCCATGATCTCTCATACTAGAGCACTAATTAGTTTTTTCTTTCTTTCTTTCGGGGTATGGGGCTTGGGCAGAGAGCTTGATGTACATACCACTCAACCTCGGCTTAGTAAGTTTTGCACCTGTTATTTTATTATGTAATCTGAATATATCTTTTGTGTTGCACAGACTGGCAGTCATAGGGAGCTTGTTGTTGATGATGGCCTCTATGCACGACTGACTAGAAGACAAGCTGATGCCGTGGCATGATCTAGGAGTATCATAACACTACGAGTTGAACTCGTTTGTTCGATTAATTTTGTATGAGATGCATTATGGATGATGGAGGTCCAAGCAACTTTCTTACTGCTGAACCATACAATTCTTTTGAAATGAAAACTTGTAGCGGGTAAAGCTGTGAAGGAAGGTCTATAGATGATGCAGCACTGAAGCTTTTGTAGTGATGCCATCTCCATCTTCAAACAGAATCTGCAGCATAATACTCTCCCTTTTGGAACATCTGTAATTTGAAAAAGCACAGATGCATGCATTGGATTGCGGCTGGATGAACAACCGGATTGCCATTTTATTTTTCTCAGGGAAACATACTTGTACAACAAAATTGTTATAGAATTTGTGGGTGTACTCACTGTTGATATGTAGAACCGAATAAAATGAACAGATGAAATTATAGCAAAAATTGGATCTCGACTATGAATATACCAGCTTATTTCGCTAATGGCCTAGGTTCCCACTTTCTGTGACTGATTTAACTTTGCTGGTGAATGTGTGAAGTCTGTAATATAGGAATTGTTAAGTTTCTAATCTAACTTCGAGTACCTTGTTGCTATTTGTACTACATTTACTGACCACATTGCTGATCACACCACACTTCTATACGTATATTACTGCTATTTGTACTACATTTACTGACCACATTGCTGATCACACCACACTTCTATACGTATATTACTGGGGTAGCAAAGTGTTCAATAAATGTGGTACAATTATTATTGTTTTTCAAAATATTTTATGTAAATTCACCTAAATTAATCTTTATAATTTGCACATATTTTAATTGGATTTGGGTTTTGATTGAAATGAAATCAGATTTAGACCTGAAAACTAGCAATAGAGAGCGCTACGGGCTCCAATGACTGCCAAAAAGGGCCAAGTCATAGCCTTAAAAGGCCCAAGTTATGGAACCCCCGCGGGCCCGCGGGAGTGGAAACAATTAAACATGAAATCAAATCAAAGGGCCTTCGAAAAGTCGCTGCCCCTCCTCCGCCTTCATCACTTGTGCACGGTGCAAACCCTCGTTTCCAATCGAAACCCCCCTCGCATGAAATAAATAACAAAACAAAACAAAACAAAAAAAACAGAAAAACGAAATTAATAATAAGAAAAACAGAAAAAAGCTCCAAAACCCGAAAGGGAAGGCCATGGATTCGTACCAAGCGCAGCAGCGGTACATGCGGCCGCAGCCACCGGCCACGTCGGATCCCTACCAATACCAGCAGCAGCAGCAACCGAGACCACAGTGGTACTCGAACCACTTCCAGTACCTGTCGCCTCAACAACCCCAGTGGGCTCCACCACCTCACGCCGACCATCTCCCTCCGCCGGGTTCTTATCCTCCGCCGCCCCTTCCTCACCCTTATCCTCCTCCGTACCCCCCCAACCACCACTTTCCTCCTCCTCCTCCCCCATCTCGGCCTCACCTGCCTTCTCACCTCCCTCCCCCTCCGCCCCTTCCTCCTCCACCTCACTCTTATCCTCAGCACACCCAGGTATGCCTCAAACACACACACTCTCTCTCTATGTATGTATGTTTGTTTGAATGTAGCATATGGGCTCTGATGTTGATAAATTGATTTCTGGACCTTTTTGGCTGGTTTGAACTTTGATGTGTATGTTTGATATGAGGGTTAATTAGAGTCATTATTATTCTTGGTCTGAAAACAACCACTTGAATTTGTATTTGGGGCATGTTGTTGCATGTTGATATTCTAACGCAAAGCATAAATGTTTGTAGGAGTGGGGAGCTGCTCCAAGTTGGCCAAACAACCAAGGTTGGGATTACCCAGGTAATTTTCTTCCCACATTTTAATTTCATATCAACCACAACTTGATTCGTTGAATTCATATTCAGTAAAACACTTTGTTTCCCATTATGTTTTTGTCGTCCGCTTAATGTTTTCGACCAAATTATTTGTAGTCGTGCTTGCAGGAGGCAAAAATGAGGTCCTATTTGTGTTATTATTCAATTGCTTCTTTACTCTTGTGTAAAGCCAAAATATTTCCAGGAGCTTTCACTTTTGTGGGTTGATGACGTTGGATTGAATTTGATTGTTTTGTAATGGTAGCCCATAATAATCAAGAAGATTGGGAAGCCAAGGCTAAGGCATGGGTAGATGCGAGAGCGTCAACGGAGAATCAACATCAACAGTTGCAGTTTCCTCCGGCAGGCAGAGTAGAAGAGCAAAGTCATTATCATGATCAGTATCCCCAGAACGTTGATTCTCAATATTCTGGTACTCAGCATCAATCACTTTCTGGATCCAGCTATCAACAGGTTCCAGTTTCAGGTACTCCAACTCACCAGCCACCGGGAATTCGTCCCCAGGAGACTTCATCTTCCTATGCTCATCATGCTGTTAGAGATGGAATGCCAGCTGTGGACACAAATTCTGTGTTTCATCGACAAGGAAACCTATCTACTAGTCCATCTGTTCATCAGCAGGAGGTACCTTCTAGTTATTCTTCTGTTACAGGTAATAATTCACATGGTATTGACTTTGCATGTGAAGCTTCTGTTCCACAACTGCTGTTACAGAACTCAAATTTACTCTTTAATTTTACATTCTGGATTTTTTTTAGCATTATCAAATGTAGGACCTTCCATACAGATCATTAGAGTATCTTGAAAATTAGAATTGGAGGTTGTTTCTTTTTGTGCAGCAATCATTTCAACCATATTAATCGGGATGTCCTTAGGTGGTTAATAGTAACTGGTTAAGTGGCTCTCCTCCTTTTTTTTGTTTTCAAATACGTTGATTATATTACTCCGCCAAGTGGATTGTGTTCTTTTTTAAGCTGAAGAAGTCTTATTAAGTACAGCAAGAATACATTATTGATTGAGTGCTGACCATCTCCAGTAAAAGGGAAATATTAGTCGGCAAGAACTACATCTCCCTTATACAGATGCTCTGAGTTGGAGGGTATATATGGTTTTCAGGAGATATTATTTCTTCTAATTTTTTTTAAATAAGATGTCTCCTACCTTACTCAGCCTTTGCTGACATTAGAGGGAGTAACTATTACCACTAATATATTCTGGAATGGAGAAAGATTGTAGAGGCTGGTTACATCTCCATTCTCACTCGGATTCCTAGTAGCCAATTGGGGACCCTTATTTCTCCCAAGGATTTTTCCCCCTGATTTGATCTTTTGATTTGCCGTTTGACAACTTACTTGAATGACAGGCAATGAAGGTTCTGCAGCTCAGGAAGAACAATATCACATGCAACCATCGCAGCCAATGCCCTTTGTATATGGCAGTCAGTCTGCTGACCCAACAACCAATCTTGCTGACCAGCCTTTAGAGTTTGCACCCGGGTTTAATTCTGATCATGGTCCACACCTGCAGCCCAGCTATTCTTATCATGACCCTGCTACTACAGTGCCTTCCATGAATACCTGGTCTACTTCTGTTGCACCTGGTGTAGGTTATCCCTCTAGTCTTCCAGTTCCATCAGGACCACAGGTGTTAATTCTGGTTTCTTGAGTCTTTCTTCTTTTCTAAGGCCATCATATGAATTTTCTGACATATGTTTCATTCTTCAGCATGATCCTTCCATGGCAATACCCTCTCCTGTTCCTGGGCATGCTCCACCTTCATTTGGCAGTTTTCCTGGACTGAGCCTCCAGCCAACAATTCCATCTGCTGGTCCCCCCTTTGGTCTCACTGCAGGAACTGTAGGTCACCCTACTGCAGCCTTCCCTGGTGATGCATATGGAGTTTCTACAGTTTCTGAGCGCCCCAAAAAGGTAAAATTTTGCCATTGTAAATATGTCAATGGTGAGTGGCATGCTTGTTAATTTTTTCTACTCTCCTGAAATTTATGGTAGGCTTCAGTGCCTAATTGGCTTAGAGAGGAAATTAAGAAAGCAGTCATCACAAGTTCATCTATGGACCATCCTAAGGAGGAGACGCAATCCATTGAGGATGAAGGAGTTGATAGATCTTTTGGGAAGGGAGATCAAGCTGATAGCAAGAGCATCGATTCTTCTAGATCAACTGAAGAAGAGGATGATGAGGTTTTATTCTATCACCTAAGTTTATTCATTTTGCATCTGAAGCCCCACTTCTTCCCCTTAGTGAACTGTTCTTCTGAAAAATCCTGTGTTTTTCCCACCATATATTCATCCCATGATAATAGCTATTTGGATGCACGTCATTTCCTTATGGAAACTTACATACCATGTCTTTTTTGTGTTTTTTTTTTTTTTTTGTGTGGTAGGATCAAGTGGAAGCAGCTAGGACTGCAGCAATTAACCAGGAAATAAAGCGTGTTCTAACTGAAGTTCTCTTAAAGGTTTCTAGTGTTTAGAAAATGATAGATTTGCTAATTTAACTCGCATATACTGCATTTTTAACTCCTATGTTTTTGGACAGGTTACTGATGATCTGTTTGATGAAATTGCTACAAAAGTTCTTACTGAAGATGATCTGACACTTGAAGGTAATTGTACCATAATTACAGATCCTTGTCTTTGATCTTATGTATTTAAAATAGCTTTTTTAGTCTAGCATTCTGTCCTTTTCTAATCTTAAAGAAAATAAACAAGGAATTTAATTAATTATGTCATTTGTTACAGTTGAACAGAGCACACTGACTTCAAACCATAAGTTATTGCCATCTCCCCCAGCAGTTTCAGCTCTCAAGGCTTCTGCAAAGGTTCTAATTCCGGCCAAGTCTAAGGAATCTGAGACTGAAGATGTCAGTGAAAAATCCAGTTCCAGTTCACCTGGTAATGTGTTAGGTCTTGCAAATTATGCAAGTGATGATGACGATTTAGATGGTGATATTCAGAGTTCTGTTATGCCAAATTCTGGGAAAGATGCTATTCTTCAGCACTCAACTGTCAAAAAGCGTTCAAATGTTAGGCAGGATGCCACTACAAATGACAGTTCTTTGGTAGCGCTTGAAGAGCATGGTAGAAGTCAGACAATTTTAGAGAGTGATCTGGGCAAAACCAGTTCACTTGAGCCCAAATATAACAACAATGCTGCTATTAGTGATATTAGTTATAATAGACAAAAGAATGTTGAAAGTAGTGCCGATAAAAATCTGCCAGATGGAACTACTGCCTCTAGGCTGAAGGATACTGTAGGCACATTGAAACCTGACCTCCATAAAGAAAATGTCAAAAAAACATCAAAAGATGACTCACAGGGTAGGGAGTCCAGGATGAAACCTGATAAGCATGATCGACATGAGAGTAAAAATAGTTCTGTGACAGACTTCAATAAGGACTTAGAGAGTGGTAAGATTAGGACAGTTGAGAAGGGTGATGGGAATCGTAGGGGGCATGATGAGAGGCATTCGAGAAAGGAGAGGACAGATGATCGGAATGGCTCAAGAGAAAAGGTGAAGGAGCAAAGTCTTAAGCCTGTAGAAAAAGCACAGGAATCTGAATCAAGAAAAAGATCTTCCCATGCTGATGACAAAGAGGATAGAAGAGAAACAGAGAGACTCCATAGCTCTAGTGCTAAAGAAGATAACAACAGAAAAAGAGAACAGGCAAAGGATAAGGAGGATGATAGATCAAGACGTAAACATTCTACTGACTCAAGCAGGCACAAGAGAAGGCGCTCCTCTTCTGTTGGCAGTAGGGGTAGAAACAGCAAGGACAACTTGGTTAATCATGCCAATGATTCAAGTGATGAAGCTTCTGATGATTCTAAAAGGTTCTTCGTTGTGATCTTCTGATTACTCCTGTTCTATTTATGTTATGTTGTGGCTCATATACAGTTATGTGCTGCAGGAAGCACTCAAGGAGACGTAACTTATCACCATCACCTGTGAGGTCTAGGAGAAGGTACCGTTTATCAGAAATTTGTGTCCGCTTTTTGTTTCTCTGTTTGCATCCTAAGGTTCAGCCTATTGTGTTTTAAATAGCTCTGGAAAAATGAAATTGGTAATATGTTATGGAGATATTACCTTCTTATATCCAACTGAAATCAACATAACTTAAGCATAAGGTCGTTAGCAGGTTGATGCCAAAGATAGAAGAAACAAAATGAAATGATTTTAAATCCTATTCAGTACCCTCTTTTACTTAATCTGTTCATCTTAGGTTCTTTTGTGGTTCCAATGTGACTGTTGTGTGAGATTGACCCTTCTTTTTTGTCATATTATTTTTTATACTATGCTGTAGATCAAGATATGTTTTTTGGTCAACTAGATTGCATTGATCTTTTTAGTGTTAAATGTTGTAAATCTTTCAGCATTCTCGTTCCTGTTGAGGTTTGAGTCATATTCCAGTGACAAGTTTGGATGCATGTTAACTGAGTGATTTGACGTAACATTTTGAGGTTATGAAAGCTGTATTATGTGTAGCTCTTTTATTTTGAATTGATTTGCAAGATCAGAAATTAAAACTAAAATTGGGAATGAAGAGTAAAAACATATACATGGTTCCATTGTTTGTATATTTTAAGTAACTGTGTTGAATTCAATTTCATTTACATATTCTGGTATTCTGAACATGAATAAAGATCAATCATCTGGATCTCGGCAACCTTTCACACAATGCTGTAGCAAAAACATTATTGTGGAAAGAATAGTGGGTATCCTGGTTTTTATTCTATGCTGTCCTTTGTCGGATTTACAGTGGGAATTTGTTTAAAGTCTAGTTTCAGAACACATGGTAAAGTGCAGTACAAGACAAAAGCTTAAATCTTTTGGTTTCTAAATCCCTTGTGAGAATTATGACTTTGTCATATAGTTTCTTTACATAGTCATTAGAAGCAGAATAATATGTTCTAATGGCCGCTCCCTATCCAGTATGACTCTGCAAAAGGCTGAGCATTTCTCTTCTGAACCATGTATGTATAACTCACCAAATTAGTATCATGGATGTTTTCATTTCTAGACAACTTTCGCGGTCTCCACATAGCAAGCATTCTCAGCGCAGGCATTCTCCTTATTCTTCTCTTGATTCCAAAAGGTATGTTGCCATGAAATCTTTGTTGTGTATTGTTTTTCAGACATATACACGTATGAATAAGCAACTCAGGTGATATTGCCAGGCTTCTGCTTCTATAACTCTAATCCTGGTATGGTCTGTTTTAACTGCACTAATTTATATGCAGGGGAAGAAGATCGAGGTCCAGATCACCTGTACGGCGGCAGAGATGATTGGAGCAATGGTCCTTTAAGGATTAAGAGCTAGAATTATGTTCGTTAGTGGTCTGAAGACTGATGAGCGCTGGAACCGAGTTTCACAACAAAGCCGGTGGAACATATGCAGCTACCACAGTTGAGGACTATACTTGTGTTTCTCTGAATACGAAGTGGGTGTTACTTTGTTGAATGGGTGCATTTAGTCCCGAGGAGAATGGCATGCACGAGAGCTTTGAGGCCGATGGGTGATGTGCATGAGCTGACGGTGGATTTTGTAGGAATTATCATCACAGTTTTGTGGCATCGCGATTTGTACTTGTGACCCACATAATTTGTATGTATTGCTCCAATGTTGTTGGGACGTTGTTTTGTTCATATCAGCATTGCTGATTTTTTTTCTTTTTGGCTTGTGACTAAATATCAGAATTTTTTTTTTAATTTTCTATTTATCATTCGACCCGGATGATTATGTGTGATTTTAGTTTAAAGAATATAATGGGGTCTTAACTGACATAATTTTACTTCTGTTTTCTGAGAGAATTTTAGATCAATTTAAAACCCGAAATAAAATGATGTGAGTGCGTAACAAGAGATTTAAGTAAAGAAAAGACTCAAGCGAGGGGCTTGTAGATCAAGTGATTAAGAGCAGTTAGGGTCTATGTTTGATTCCTCCGCCCTAGTATCGCTAAGTTAGGGTCTCTGTTTGATTTCTAAGTCCTTGTAGAACAAGTGATTAAGAGCAGTTAGGGTCTGTGTTTGATTCCCCTGTCCTAGTATCGCGAAGTTAGGGTCTTTGTTTGATTTTATCGCTAATGTCATAAAAGAAAGAAAAGACTCAAAGCTTAAACGACGCCGTAAGGAAAGGAGAGCCGTATGGTTTCGTTGACTATCACGAGTACAGAGATTCAAGAACGCAAATCAAACGTAAATCAAACGAAAAAAGGTGGGCGAAGACTTAGAATGGAATCTGACGTGTAAAAGGCGACAATCTTGGCAACTCACATGGATCCCGCACGGCCTTGTCCTTGGTGGGAGCGCCGCTGGCTGGCTGGTTGGTGTGTTCGTTACTTTTGCAACTCTCTCCTCTTCTCCTCTTTTTCAGTTAAAGTTCCAGACTTTCATCTTCATTCTCTCTCTCATAGATATATACACACAAAATATATTGAGATATAAAATACCAGGCTACTTAGCTCACGATTGTCTCATTGTTCTCAACAACTCCACGTAAAATGAAGGTCACTTTTCTCTGCTTCAAAAAAATCTTTAATTCTCTTTGCCATTTTTCTTTGTTATATGACTTATATTAATGCAGAATGTAAATGTGATTTGCTTTTGCAGGCGTTTCAAGTGGGAGTATGGAGTCTATGGTCAATTTGGCTATGTGGGTTGGCGTTATTTTGTCTCTCCCTGTATGCTACTCAATGCTTACTTCCTTCCCTCGAGGATCAGATCATGAGGCCTAAGCTTAGTAAACGAGGTGCCGGCGTTTCGGAACCTCCGAGAATTATCATATTCTCAGCTCCGAGGCCGTTCACTGGTTCTGTTGGGGCTAGGCAGAGTTTAGCTGTTCGCTCGTGGCTTGCTTTGTCCCCACAGATTGCAGTTGTGCTGTTCAGCAAAGACCCTTCTGTTGTTTCTTTCGCTGGAGCGTTTGACTCGCGGGTTTTGGTCGAACCCAACATTGATTTCACGTAAGCCAATAACTTTGTCATTCATTTCTTGCCCATCATTACTTTGTTTGAATGCAGTGCATTTTAGTTGATAGGATAGTTATTGACTTAGCTATCTGCTAAAATGGAATGTTTCTGTAAGTTGTGTCACAGTTCTTAAAGGCCTTTTTCTGAAATGCAGATTTTTTTTGTCTTTTCTGCTGTGTTTTCTTTGTTTTGGTTGTATGTTAATAGTAAATTTGTGGTGATTGGTTGAATTGAGGAAAAAAGAAACAGGTTTTCAAAATGAACCTAGAAGGTGGCTTATATAATTCAGAAGAGTCTAGATGAGGAGTACAAAGTATGTTGCTTTATTTCAACAGATGGTTTTTGAGGATTAGTTCGGGCTTAAGGAAATCCTCAAGGAGTAATGGAGTGGAGCTAGAACTATCGTATATTTATTGTCATCTGATACATGTTTGTATGGGTCTAGGTTCCTCGGTACCCCATTTTTTCATTCGATGATGGCAAGATCAAGGTCATTTTCATCAGACATTTCTGTTCTGGTTGATCCTGAAACCATTCTTTTACCTGACTTCATTTCCACCATGAATTATGCTTACAAACTCGACCATGGTTGGCTTCTAGTTGCTTCATCACGAAATGTGTCCGACTTCCCATTCTACTTGGATGAGGATGGAAAGCATTGGCAAAGAGAGAATGGGAAATTGATGACGACACAGGAGGTATGAAAAAACTAATTCCAGGCTGAAAATTTGATGGTCACAACTCCATTGATATTGTGCACTCTTCCATCAGTTGCAGGAGATTTTTGAGCAGAGTTGGCAGTCGACTCCCTGTGAAGGAAAGCTGCTTATGGCATGGAATAACAAAGATCTTCCCCTACATTCTGGAGTGCTTCCTCCTTTCTTGTATGGTAGGGGGGTGCACAACAGTTGGGTCGTCAGTGAGGCCTTGTCATCTGAGCTTAGGTTTGTATTTGATGCCAGTTGGACAATCTCAAGCTTCTATCTAGTTGATCAGGAACATCAGACTGACTGGAATGTCGGAGGTTCCAGTGCTTCAAAATTTGAAAGAAGCTGGGAATATGCTGGAAATTCTCATATTGGGGCACTATATGGATCATTGTCTTATCTCGAAATTAATTACCGTGGCCTAGTAAAACTTTTGAAATGTGACGGGCAATATATTTTTGTCAATACAACGGAAAACATTGTTTGTCCGTTGGTATACCAGAGTGCAGGGAGATTATGGAAAGGAAGAATATTGCGTTTCGGGTGGAAGAAGAACACTTTGGCTTGGGCTGAGGGTGTTAAATCACTAGGCCAGTTATCAGACTGTTCTCAGATGGTTCCAACAAAGCATACGAAACCATTAGACCTTCCATTCTCTTTAGAGACACTTCTCTCGTTCAATGCAGACAAAAATAACACAATTGTGCTTACTGCTGCGGGATATAGTTACAAGGACATGCTAATGAGCTGGGTGTGTAGATTGCGCCAACTGCAGGTCACAAATTTTATCATTTGTGCCCTTGACCAGGAAATATACGAGTTTGCTGTCCTGCAGGTAGTTTATTAAATCTTGTTTATTTATTTATTTCCAGTTCTCTTCTTGTTTCACTTGAACGTGTATGTCCATTCTTATACATGAAGCATGCCAGCATGCACATGCATGGACAGATAAATAAGTAAATGATACATATCGGTTATGATTCAAAGCAGGCTGAGTTTCGGTAGTAGATCAAAGATAAAGAGTCTTTATTTACTAACTTAAGTCTCAGCAAATGGAAATTTAAACAACTTGAAGCTAGTATGAATTCTAGACTGATCTCCAAATGTGTTCATAAATTTAACTGTCTATTTCCCGTTACTGTTAGGGCCTGCCTGTTTTCAGGGATCCATTAGCTCCAAGTGAGATCAGCTTCAGTGATTGCCACTTCGGAACAAAATGTTTTCAGAAGGTGACAAAAGTGAAGTCCAGATTGGTTTTGAAGATACTGATGATGGGTTACAACGTGCTTCTTAGTGATGTGGATGTATATTGGTTTAGAAACCCGCTGCCATTGCTCTACTCTTTTGGTCCTGCTGTTCTTGCAGCTCAGTCTGATGAATTCAACAAAACAGGTGCATTTTGTGTAAATGGTCACTCTTATTTCCAATGGTATATAAGCACTTAGTACATATATGCAGTGATATCTCCATCCGTACAACTATTTAGCTATTAAATCCAATGCCCTAAACCCCTCTGTGGTATTGCTCTGTATGCAGGACCAATTAACTTACCTAGGCGCTTGAACTCTGGCTTTTACTTTGCCCGTTCTGATGGTTCGACAATTGATGCTATGAAGAAGGTGGTGGCACATGCAGCAACTTCAGATCTATCTGAGCAGCCAAGCTTCTACGACACACTATGTGGAGAAGGGGGTTCCAATCGTGTGGGTGACGATAGATGCTTGGAACCTGAAACAAATCTGTCCGTCCATTTCTTGGACAGAGATCTTTTCCCAAATGGTGCATATCTGGACCTGTGGCAGAGAAAAAAAGTGAGAGCAGCCTGTGTGAAGCAGGGTTGTTTTGTTCTCCATAACAATTGGATCAGCGGGAGACTGAAGAAGTTGGAAAGGCAGGTTTTATCAGGCCTATGGGAATATGATACTAGTACAAGGATGTGTCAGCACCATTCCAAATTAGTTAAAAAAGTTTGAGACCCAATTGGTGGTTTATTATAATCATTAGTGTCTCACTTTGGTTTTCACATCCAACAATGATAAAGAAACTATTCCTTCTCTAATATTTTCAACTATGAGAGCCTTGGTTTCATCACAGCTTCCTCTGAAAGGGAATATTAAATTAAGGAGAGCCGGCCACGAAAAACTCGTCTGTGATCAATGCTTAATAATATCAAGGCAATAGAATGCTCAGAATCCCCACCAGTGGACTATGTTGAAACATTTTGGTCAGGCTTCTTTTAATTGTGGCTATGCTGAAGAGGTTCATCCAGTTGTTAGGCCTAGCCCGGAATACTGACAGTGGAAGAAACAAACAGTTGAAAGGATCTACCATAGATGAAGGATCTGCAAGTAAGGAAGTAGGAGCTCCCATATCATTGGACTTCAGTCTACAGTCGAAGAATATTTTTGTGAGGATAGTCCACGCAGGTGGGCGAGAGGAGCTGTATCAGAATGTAGTTCCTGCATCTCTGTTGATGGAAAAGTATCCTGGGATGTGCGTTGCCCGCCCAGAAGTGTTCAAAAATCCTCAGGAGTCCTTTTTAAGGCCAGAGGAGAGCCTTTTGCCTGGTCAGAAGTATTATATAATACCAACTACTACAGCACAGAAAATTAAGCATAAACACCAAAAGAAAGCTGGGGCCAAAGAACCTGCTGAAGGCAAAGAGTCTCCAGATGGGATCATTGTGAATGCAGGAGGTTGGGACACAGATGAATCTGTTTGCTCTGCTAAAGATTATTATGCCTCCAAGGAAAGGGGGTCAAAACGTTTACGGAGAAAAGGTATTAGAGGAAAGAAGCCTTTTGTTCCCCCACTCCCGAAGACTAAATCATGTAGAGGATTGGGATGGGAGCCAAGTCTTACTTCTGTACAAGAGCTTTCTCCATGACTTTCTGTATACTATCAATCTTGCGCTCGTATTCTGGTACGTGGTTGAATTGCTACTGCAATATGTTGGTTCCATGAAAAGTCTCAGAGAGATGTAACAAAAAAATTTATAAACCATAAATAATAAATAGCGTACGATTTCCAGCGCTATATTCTATGACATGCCGTTTTAAAGACTAGGTTACTCGTGTACCATAATTATAGGAGTTGCTTTCAACAAATTTTCACTGTCAGACTCACAATATTTTGATGTCTCCCTGAAAACAGATTTTGTTTGTTAAAACTGTTATTGCCAGAATACTGCATCTAGGGGTTGTATTTTCTATATGTAAGAGTTGTACTTGAGCTGCATAGTTAACCAACATGGTGGATCATCCTTGAATTTTTTTGGGATATGTTCCTTTTATAAAAATAAAGAGCATTTTTGTAGGTAGATGCTTCCTTAAATAACATGCATGTCTTTAATAATCTTGAGCAAGGATTCCGTATATATGTACGCCAGTATAGGATACTCAAACAGAAGAAACACCAGAGTGTAGAATTCAAGAAGAAAAAGGCTGTGAGCACAAGCAAGATCTTTAGTTCCACAAATCTGTAAAAGAAGTGATTGTTTTTTAATAATGACTTACATCAACTGTCCATCGCTTCTATCTTCAAATGTACACTCACAAAATATAAGACAAAAGCTTGGTAAGGATCCATGTGTAGACAACAGAAAAGAATGCACCAGCTGGAATTGTCACAGCCCAAGAAGCCACAATTTCTCTCACTGTTTCTGCTCTAACTCTATTAAGCCCCCTTGCAAATCCCACCCCCATGACTGCACCCACCAGAGTATGAGTTGCAGAGATCGGTAGTCCCAGCTTTGATGCAAATAGAACCACAGAGGCTGCAGCAAACTCAGCTGCAAATCCTCTAGTTGGTGTCAGTTCTGTAATCTTCTTCCCAATCGTTGCTATTACCCTATACCCCCACATAGTGAGACCTGCTACAATTCCAAATCCTCCCCATGCTAGAACATCAGTTGGAATAACAATCTCAGCTCCACTGGCACCGCCATGAAGAATAGATAATGCAGCAGCCAAAGGACCTATTGCATTGGATACATCATTCCCACCATGGGCAAATGACATGAAGCAGGCTGAGAGGATTTGCATGTATCCAAAGACCCCATATACTATTTCCAACTGGGTACCCGTTGGACCTGCAATATCAGAGAGAAACCCAATGTTTTTTTGGTGGATGGTACCCTCTTTTTGCTCTGCTTCTGATGATGTGGACTTGAGGAGGAGATGACCTAGCTGCTTTCGGATAATTCTGTATACAAGGACCGCACCTGCAATTCCACAGGCTAGAGCCCGGGCCAGAGCCAAAGCCAAGCTTTCTCCAAGAGGAAAGGCTGCGAATGAGATTCCACTCACTCCCACGAATACAGCAATTGGTGCTGCTGCAGCTGCAGCTTGTCCAGGATTTGGAGCACTATACACAAACTGAAAGGAACAGAGAAGAAGAAGATGAGTCATAAGCAATAAGAAGTGTATTCTCAATTTTTTAACAGAAAATCAGGTTCTGTAAAATGCTAAGACTAAGAGTTAGACATATAGAGTGATGCTTAGGGCTTATGGTTTTGAATTAATTTGGAAATAAAAGGAGACCATGTTTTTTCTAACCAAAATATATAGTCTTTGGTAATGAGATTGGTATATAGTCTTTGGTAATGAGATTGGTTAAAGGTTACAAGCGAAGCAAAGATGTGGTAGCCTTTCTTCTAGGAACCATTAATTAGCAGGTAAATTCTTGTATGTTATCATAAGCCAACGCCATACCCATATATGATATAAGGCAGAGGATCATTTGACAGTTCCATCTCCAAGGAAGGGGAACATACCCTACGAATGCATTTGTATACAAGAAAGGACACCAGTGCTCCCATGAATGGTGAGATAACCCATGAAGAAATCACTCTTGCCAATGAGCTCCAGAAGACAGCACCTGCTCCCCCATAGACAAGTCCAAACCCAACCATCGATCCTACTATACAGTGCGTTGTTGAGACAGGCCAGCCATAATATGATGCAACCTGACTAGCAGAAAACAATTAGTGGTGGATGGAAGAAAGAACAGGAGAATGTAGCATATAAGTGCACAACTAAATCCAGGGGGAAACATATGCAGCATATAAATGAACAACCAAATTCAAAGTCCTTGTTTTTTTCTTTTCCTTTCTGAAACAACTACATTCAAAGTCAAGCTTAAATTGAGTTATATGTATAGGATTTATTTGTTTGTCAAAGTAAGTGCATGGAAGAGTAATTGTTGCTTTCTTCCATAAAGGTCTCTGTCATTCTGAACGAGTTATGCTGCATGATACATAATTGCTAATGTAACACATTCATTCAGTTCGAAAAAAGATAACTCTATTATGCTTGTTAAATAAGAGAAATTTTTAGTGTGGCGGTCATACTGCCATGTGGTATTACTATTTTGATCATAAAACTTGTAGCACTAAAGAAGATTCGGAGGGTGAATCATCCTAAGACAGAGAAGCTTCCCTTCACACGCATTTGATTGAAGAGACCAGCTCTTACTGTTTTCCAATGTCATTGTATGCATGTATCAAGGAAATCTTGGTTCGATGATTTTGAGGGACAACTCATTCATGTAGGTCATCGATCAAGCGAAACACAAAACCACAAAATACATGCAGTGGAAGTTTGTTCTTATTATTGCACAATGGTTAAACTTTTATAAATATCTAATAGCCATCCATTCTGTCCTGTCTGGGTAACATATTCCAGAAGTTGGTCCATAAAAGTTAGTTTAAGTAACCCAACAAAAGGAACAAGATATTGAACTTAACATAACTGGGCCTCCTTCATGATCCACACAAAGTTAGTTTAATACTAATAAATTTAGTTTGATTTCTCCCAATAAGCCATGAGAATTCTACCAAATCCAGAAATGCTCTTTTGCTAATATCTCCCCTTTTTGTCTCATAGGAATTGAATATGTTAATCCCATAACTAACTTTTTTTTTTTGGTCGAACCCATAACTAACTTAGACAGCACTGAGATAGAAATAAAAACAGAGGAAGAACAATATTATACCTGCAACCAAGTACCAGCAGCAGCAAGTGAAGAAAGCAAGCCAGCAAAGAGCAGAGTGTCTTTGCCCTGAAACACATTAGCAACAAGAATGCCCTTTTGCATTGTGCTTGTCACATGAGTCCCCATAAAAAATGCTCCTGAGAATTCCAACACTGCCGCAGTTACAACAGCCTGCCTTAGCGTCAATGCTCCTGAACCCACCGAAGTCCCCATGGCATTGGCCACGTCATTGGCTCCAATATTCCAAGCCATGTAGAAACCAAACAACAGCGTTGCATAAGACAACATCTTGGTCTTCAAGGCCATGCCTTGCCACAGAGACTTCATGAAAAATGGAAGACTCAGAGCTGCAAATACTATGCATATGGAAATGGCTGAAGCTGTGCGGGAAGATATGTGGAAGGCCTGAGCCATTCCAGGCGACTCAGCTTGGTCCTCTGTTTTTGTATTCTCGTGATGTTCTTCAGCTTTGGCATCTTGGTTTTGTTGTTTTTCACCTTCCGCTTCAGCAAAAGAAGATAAACTGGCAAAAGGGTGTGTGATTTTCGAGTTGTTTAGCCTCGAAATGGGGAGAAAAGACTTGGGCAGTGGTGTTTGGGGCCTGAGAAAGTTTGTCTCTTTCCTTGGGAAGTGGGTTTCAGTTGAAAAGGAAAAAGAGCGGTGCTTTGGGAGATAGAGATGAGAATTGTGGAGAAGAAATGCTTCTGGTGTGATGGTGTTCCTTGCAGAAGATAGGCAATAAGAAGGAGTCATTCTTAGGTGAAGAAAGAGGGCAGAGAGAGTGAGGAACAGTGAGGGTGGAGAATCCAAAGGGGATTATTCAGGTGGATTCTTGGCCATGGAATTTGGTGAGGGAGAGGAGGAGAATGGAGTAGGTGGTGGTAGAGGAACAGAGAAGTGTGCATTTTTGAGTTGGATATGATTTTTTTTTTCTTTTAAATTTTTTTTGGTTGGAAAGAGAGGGAGGTAAGAGTGGATTTGGCTGCTTCCTTTCTTCGATTGGAACGAGTGGTGGTCCTATTTCTTGAGAGACTTCTCACCACCACTCACATATATTCCCCGGTCAATGTTCAGAAAAATTAGAGTTTATGAAAAAATGAGGGGAAGAAAAAAGAGAATATATCAAGCACACCACCATATCTACTAGAGATTATGGTGTTTCTCCTTATGGCATTGTGGTGGGCAACTTGATCAACTCCAATTCTGGTCTATTTTAGAACACATATAACATATTGTTAGATAGAATAAAAAGCTTGTAATCAAGTAGTGAATATGTATATGTTTGGTGTATTCCTCACAACTACAATATCGCGTGTATCAAACAAATAAAAAACGAATATGAATATATTTGGTGACTAGAATTGGATTTGATTAAGAGGTATGATTGAACATTTATTAGCACTAGTGTTCCGAATTTGTATCGTGGCTCTCGGGTCTGGGTCCAAGATCAAAGAGTTGGAACTTGGAGTAGTGATTAAGTTATACCTGCTTTCATTTTTTTAACACCAAACATGGTATTGGATTAAGCTGATCAAATCCTACAACTTTTTTTACCAACCAAACGAGGCCCGGACAAAGGAGAGCTTCAAAGTTTCAAACCCCTGTGCCCAAGAGAACACAAATATGACACAAGTCAACTATGTCAGCGGGAGTAATTGGACCGAGCCAAATCTGTAGCAAGCCCTAGAGTGAAAACTTATTTTTCATTATGCTAAACGAAGGAGTGATTGGGTCTCACAAATAGATAACAACCCAAGCCCATGACAATATATAGAGCCCATCAGTACTCCAATTATGTAAGCCAACTACCTTATTAGGTGACCATACAATACAAAATGGTCGAAACTTCAGTTTGAAACTTGCTAGTTCTGTTTTAGCAAATTTCCGACCTTCCATCAATCACAGGTTCATGGAGCTTTTATCGAAACATGAATTGACTTTGGTAAAATCGAGCTATGTATGTGTTTGGGCCTAATTTCATCGCGCCAATCTATCTGATTATTGCCTCATATTGACGACAGGGGTTTGTGCTTTGTTTTACTAAGATTGGAAGATAGCCCAGGGCATTTCGAACCAATTGCAAAATTAATCTTCACAGGTTAAAGGTTAATTGTCATTAATGGTGATTTAATCTGAAAAAGCTAGATTCAATTGGTTTAATTAAATACCCAACATCTAGATTTTTTTTCAAAGGCTCAAGGTTTGATCATCACCGTTGATTACTAAATTCAAAGATCAGATCAGCAGATTAGGAGGGGAGGATTTTTCTCTCCACAATACCCATGTGATCCCAATGACAAGACGTCAACAGGAGAAAAAGCAGAAGACATGCTGGGGAGTTGATAGAAAGGTGAAATCAAAAACCACTCCTCATAACCCATTAAATGCCAGAAAAGAGGGCCAAGTTCCCATTCTCGTGAGAGTCTCGTCAGTACAAGCTTGGTTTATAGGAGACGAACGAGAAATAAGAGAGTTGGTTATTAGAAAGTCAAAATTGATCATCATGAAAACTGACTCTTTATAGGGGCTTTTCTTGTCAGATTTACTACTATCATTTTTTGCGTTGGAGCAGAGAAACCTCTCAACAATGTGTCCTCCAGATATTAAGGAATAATCACTCATGCAGATTTCCTATAAATATAGGAGGATGTGAACAGGATAGCGACAACAAAAAATCCAATTAAAACAAAAACTCTCAGTCATGCTGACAAACTCAAGCATAATCATACGATCCCAAAGCTTTCTGACTCAAAAACAACCAAGCTCTTTGGTTTGTGAAAGCCATCTAGCCTCTAACAAAACAGGCAGAACTCAGACTTCTGACTACAGTTCAGTTCAAAGAGGCAGTCCACAAGAGAAACGAGACTTCTCTCGTTACAAACTTGGTTCAATGCAAATGGATCAGGTGAAGTTCGGGTTTTTCATCATATGAAAACCTCAACAAATTTCCAGAGACATCTTGATGCCTCAGAATTGCCAGAATAGCTCTTAGATGATTCACAGTCAAGCAAAATAGGTACTTAAGTACAATTCAGGCCAGTAAGCATCAATCCAGCCACTTCCAATCCATTCTAGATTGAAGGGATCCCAGTTTTGCCCACTCAACGAGCCTCTCCATGGCTAAATTCGATTAAAAGCTTTGCCAATCTCAACATTGGTATCGATTTATAGCTGAACCCCATCAGTTGAAGGTGCTGACGTGCAATTTCAGTATAGGTATATCCGGTCCAGCTTGAGCCACAGACAAAAATCAAGCAGAAATCGAAGCCCAATGTTCTGATGTGTTTTCGGACTTGGTAGTTCTCTTTTGTTTAAATTATGTAATAAGCAGTTCTCTTTGAAACAGTTTGATTTATTTTCAATATTCATTTTTGGCTAGACTTACTAGTTTTACTGTGGGAAATTATAAAGTCCTTACTCGTTTGAGGCAAGAAAAGAACTTACTTGTGAGATATTTCTCACCCAAATTCACAATTACTTTATCAAAGTCAATAGTTTGGGCGTAAGTTATTAAATTTTTATAAGTCTGTTAAGGTTTTTAGCCACTAAAAGTGGCACGCTCTCACCCAAAAGAAAGTTGACTTGTCGACCACCAATGGTTTTCAAGTCAATGGGGAAATTTACCCTACCACCACAGGAATCAGATCAAAAAAGGTAAACAGTAAGGGTCTTCATTTAAAGGTGAGAGATGAGAACTGCAAACATAATTCTAAACCACCGATGTCTATGTCGTAACCCTAAATCCTAAACCCTAAAAAAAATTCCAGATACGCAACACAACAAGGACGCGCATTCACATTGTACTAGAATATGCTTGCTATATGTCCCGAGCATATAGTATATTGGAAAATTAAAGTGTCTCTCTCTTGGGTCAAAAAGGTCGTGCATCCAATCATATAGAGCTTCCTTGATTTTGGACGGCTTGGAGCTTTATGCTGCTTCCTATCCTATGTCATCCCTCCCTACCCTTTTTCTATGGTTCAAAGCAAAGTAGTTATCTCCACATACTAAGATTCCTCGCCAAGCTGAAATTTGCACTGAAATTTTGAAATTTTGAAATTTTGAAAGTGAGTTAACTCACTCGGGTAATTAACAAAAGAAAGAGTAATGGAAACTAATTAATCTGCTTGGTTTTTTTTATATATATTCCACCTAACTTTGGTCCCGCGGCGATTTGGTCCATTTGTACATGCATGAACTACTTTTAAAAATCTAATCAATCATTTGGCAAAACAATCAAGCATATATATAGAATTCATTCGTATAAGTTAGGTGGTGGAGGAGATATCTACCTAAGTGGAGGAGGCACCTTTTTTAGACTAATTAAGCGTCACAAAATTAGCATGAAATAAAACTTCTTTTTTGGTTTTTTTTAACATAGCAATATTCTAAATTACACTATTCTACGGGAAGGGGGATATAACTCAAGTGCAAGGGGACGAGTACAATGTCTTGGCCAAATGCCATAAACCACATTTGCGCATGAAATAAAACTACTCACCCTCACCTAACCCACATTTAAACATAATAATGAAAGAATAAGTTTCTTTTTTTTTGGGGTAAAAAAAGGTTTATAGAGGGGAGGCTGCCCCATCTCAGGATCAGAGCATACTAAGGCCTCTTTAAGGACTTACAAAGGGGATCTTATAGCCTCTTTTTTTGTTTTTACAAATTACTCACCAAAAGGGATTGTCGGCAACGGAACTCAACCGACCCTTACTAACTCAACCAACCCTCGTTGGCAAGAATAAGTCCTTTGGTAATATACTAGCTTGAACCTTTTTTATGCAAGACATTCCCATATTCTTCTCTGCTAGCATAGCAGCAGTTTAATTCAAAATTCTCAAGCTTCAATGCATCCATCCAAATTCCAATATTAATTCAAAATTCCAAATTGGAAGAGAAGGACCATCCACACATTCAGTGAATCCCTTTGGTCCCCACTGAGTGCAGCATCATAAGAAAGTACAAGCCCTCAACACTCAAAGCTCAGGGTCCACTGGGTCCCAACCGGACGCGGCCCATCACTTTTACCATTTCCACATCCGTGGGGAGCGTGCCAAACCCTCCACTGTGCATGCTGCCAACCCAATCACACTCTGCCACATCATAAATCGAGAAGCTTACTCCATATACTACCAGAGGTCGGTACGTGGCACAGTGGCACATTGGCTTATTGGCAAAGCAACCTCAGATTCTCATCTCCATTAACACTTTACCAACTTATTGTACACAACATTAATAGAAACACTAGTTTTTTTCTCCATTTTAAATCACTATGAATTAATCTAATTTATGAAGAGGAAAATCAAACTTGGGTGAAAAGAGCTCACTATTCTGGCTAACTGGTTTAACCTGCTTATACTAGAGATGGTAATTTTTAATTACCAATTAATGTCATAATTTTTTATCTACCATGAATAAATGAGGTCTAAATCAAAGAAAACAAATGATTAATGAATCCCTGTTTTTCTCTCCAAAAAAAAAAAATTCAGAGAAAACAAATAAAATACAAACACGACAATTTAAAATTAGTGTAATAACTTTGTGACTCTAGCATTATTCCATCCTCTTGAGAGTCAACTTTAACAGTAGATCAGGATCCCCTATACAAGACATGAATCTTATACGATATCAATATGTCAGTACACAGTAGTGTAAGGTGATGATCGAAAATGTATTTTGAGAGCCCACTTACCAAATTTGTAGGTACATACATGACAAACATTAATCTTTCCACCACATGATTTGCCTCGTCATTTTATCGGTCCTCTTCCTTGCCCAAAACGACCTTCTCTCAATTGAAGATAGCTTCGGACACGAGTGACTCACACACTTGTGAAAATGGAACAAAACGACAGCCGACTGTTATGAAAAAACACTGCAAGTTGGGTGGTTTTTTTGTTATTAGACAGGGATCGCGTCAGCATCCCAATTACAAGTGTCCTCGGTGGGTCCATGACACGTGTAAAAGAGAGATTGCAAGGTCAGGATATGAATATCCAATTCCCAGATGTAGCTCCACAAAAGGTATTTGAAAAAGTGTGTAATTCCGGAATAAGGAAAAGGGAAAAGAGCAAGACAATAGAAGATGCTTGCTGGTTACATTTAATTTGTTTTCCGCCCGAACTTAGTCTGAATCATGTTGGTTCAGAAAACCTAAAGTAATTCATGCGACAAATTGGTATTCATTGCATTATTGTTATTTTGTAAGCTGCTCTCCATTTTGTAGTTGGGAATTGGGACCTACGCGAATAAACTGTAATTATAATAAACAAGTGGCATATGATATGTATGATGTATGTGAATAAACCAAGCAAAGTAAAGGATAAGGAGATAAAGGTGGATATGGTCAGCAAACTTTTGTGCAAAATAATAATTATTATGAAGAATTTGGAAACATGGTATAGAGGAAGGTTGGGAGATAGATAGAGTTTGATCCATGGCTGAAGTAGGACCCCATTGACATGTTCATCTTTCAAAATGAAAGATAATTGCATGACATAATCAAGTAAAAGGACAAGGGATTAGCGGATTTTAGCATAATTTTAAGTCTAGTCTCTAGTGAGGGGTTATCCTAAAAGAGCAGATAGATAGTGTGTGTTCGGATAAGGAATTGCATGACCTTTCAATCGACTTGTCATTTGTCAATGATACATATCTTTTGGACTTGCCATTACAGTTTCATTTTCCAAACTGCTTACTTTGATTATGATTTTTTCTTTTTTTCTTTTTTTCTTTTGGTAAAAATCGAGATATTAATGTGATGATTTCTTACGTATTATAAATGGAACCTCACTCTTAATTGCCAGAAGAGACTGATGTGATGATGCATGACTATGGTCCTATGGATAGCTTGTATTCTTCTCTGCTAGCATAGCAGCAGTTTAATTCAAAATTCTCAAGCTTCAATGCATCCATCCAAATTCCAATATTAATTCAAAATTCCAAATTGGAAGAGAAGGACCATCCACACATTCAGTGAATCCCTTTGGTCCCCACTGAGTGCAGCATCATAAGAAAGTACAAGCCCTCAACACTCAAAGCTCAGGGTCCACTGGGTCCCAACCGGACGCGGCCCATCACTTTTACCATTTCCACATCCGTGGGGAGCGTGCCAAACCCTCCACTGTGCATGCTGCCAACCCAATCACACTCTGCCACATCATAAATCGAGAAGCTTACTCCATATACTACCAGAGGTCGGTACGTGGCACAGTGGCACATTGGCTTATTGGCAAAGCAACCTCAGATTCTCATCTCCATTAACACTTTACCAACTTATTGTACACAACATTAATAGAAACACTAGTTTTTTTCTCCATTTTAAATCACTATGAATTAATCTAATTTATGAAGAGGAAAATCAAACTTGGGTGAAAAGAGCTCACTATTCTGGCTAACTGGTTTAACCTGCTTATACTAGAGATGGTAATTTTTAATTACCAATTAATGTCATAATTTTTTATCTACCATGAATAAATGAGGTCTAAATCAAAGAAAACAAATGATTAATGAATCCCTGTTTTTCTCTCCAAAAAAAAAAAAAATCAGAGAAAACAAATAAAATACAAACACGACAATTTAAAATTAGTGTAATAACTTTGTGACTCTAGCATTATTCCATCCTCTTGAGAGTCAACTTTAACAGTAGATCAGGATCCCCTATACAAGACATGAATCTTATACGATATCAATATGTCAGTACACAGTAGTGTAAGGTGATGATCGAAAATGTATTTTGAGAGCCCACTTACCAAATTTGTAGGTACATACATGACAAACATTAATCTTTCCACCACATGATTTGCCTCGTCATTTTATCGGTCCTCTTCCTTGCCCAAAACGACCTTCTCTCAATTGAAGATAGCTTCGGACACGAGTGACTCACACACTTGTGAAAATGGAACAAAACGACAGCCGACTGTTATGAAAAAACACTGCAAGTTGGGTGGTTTTTTTGTTATTAGACAGGGATCGCGTCAGCATCCCAATTACAAGTGTCCTCGGTGGGTCCATGACACGTGTAAAAGAGAGATTGCAAGGTCAGGATATGAATATCCAATTCCCAGATGTAGCTCCACAAAAGGTATTTGAAAAAGTGTGTAATTCCGGAATAAGGAAAAGGGAAAAGAGCAAGACAATAGAAGATGCTTGCTGGTTACATTTAATTTGTTTTCCGCCCGAACTTAGTCTGAATCATGTTGGTTCAGAAAACCTAAAGTAATTCATGCGACAAATTGGTATTCATTGCATTATTGTTATTTTGTAAGCTGCTCTCCATTTTGTAGTTGGGAATTGGGACCTACGCGAATAAACTGTAATTATAATAAACAAGTGGCATATGATATGTATGATGTATGTGAATAAACCAAGCAAAGTAAAGGATAAGGAGATAAAGGTGGATATGGTCAGCAAACTTTTGTGCAAAATAATAATTATTATGAAGAATTTGGAAACATGGTATAGAGGAAGGTTGGGAGATAGATAGAGTTTGATCCATGGCTGAAGTAGGACCCCATTGACATGTTCATCTTTCAAAATGAAAGATAATTGCATGACATAATCAAGGAAAAGGACAAGGGATTAGCGGATTTTAGCATAATTTTAAGTCTAGTCTCTAGTGAGGGGTTATCCTAAAAGAGCAGATAGATAGTGTGTGTTCGGATAAGGAATTGCATGACCTTTCAATCGACTTGTCATTTGTCAATGATACATATCTTTTGGACTTGCCATTACAGTTTCATTTTCCAAACTGCTTACTTTGATTATGATTTTTTCTTTTTTTCTTTTTTTCTTTTGGTAAAAATCGAGATATTAATGTGATGATTTCTTACGTATTATAAATGGAACCTCACTCTTAATTGCCAGAAGAGACTGATGTGATGATGCATGACTATGGTCCTATGGATAGCTTGCAATTGGTCGATCTGGATCCTGCTTGTATTTATGTTCAGGTGTACTGTCCATTTGCTATTTGAAAATGTTATTAGAAACAAGGATGAAAATATCGGCGATACAGATATTATTGGGCCTTCAATTTATAGATATTTCTTTATAGATATTTTGGGGGATATATCCATAAATTGAAGGCTCGATAATATAAGATATGAATATGATGAAATGTGCATGTATATAATCTACGATGAAAATCCCCAAAATAAATACAATTAGACTTAACACAACAAAGACACCATTATTCAAACATAACCAAACCCTACCCATTAATACATAACCCAACATTATATTACAAGAGTCAGACTTAATGATAACGGAAATGAGAGATAGAAGATTAGGTGAAAAATAAAATCAAACACACAAGAAACCGAGCAACCAAAGAGAGGAGAGGATGAGCCAAAGATAGCCGAAATGCTTGAGAAGAAAAAAAGGAGAAGTTACTAAGTATTAGAGTTTGGTTTTTGACATTGTGACATTGATTCAGTGGCTGGGACTTATGATTACTTTCAAAACTAAAGACAAATTTTTGGGTTATTTGTCTGGTATCGGTAAATATTGAGGATATCGGGAGTTATCGCAGATAAGGGGGAAGAAATAAGCTTACCCCCATATATCTATATCGACACCTAAAAAAAGGGATATATCGGCCGATATTTTCATCATTGATTACAACCTAAATTAATGTTATAAGAAATAATGAAATGGAATGCAGCTGTTTCATACTCATGAGTGCATGTTTGTTATCATAAACTCCGTAAAAACTTTCCTTATCCCGTTTCATTATCCTTTTCTTCCTATCTTTCTTCTCATTTTGTAAAAGTTCAAAGAGACGGACTTCTATGTAATCTTAACATATTTTACTTATTAAATGAGGAGAAAAAGAAAAAATAAAGCAATAAAACGAAAGTAGCCTGAATTAGGTATGCCATGTTTAGGAGGGACTGAACTAATAGGTCGGTCTGTTGTCATGAACCAAGCTAAGCTACCTCAAAAACCCTAAAACAAAAAGGGAGATTAACTATTATACCCAATATATGAGCCCAAATTATAAAAAAAAAACCATATATAAAATGGACTTTAGAAACACACCTAAAGCTCATTTACAACATAACAAAAAGGCTTTTAACTTCTTTTAAATTACAAAACTGCCATTGATTTCTTAAAACAAACCCAACCCCAAAACCTCATAAAAAAGTCCAAAACACTCAATAGGGCATCAAAGTAATTTAATAATTAAAATTAAATTCAATAGGGTAAGGTATCATTTTTTGGGTGTGTTTATAGAAATTAAATTATATAGAGTTTATTTATAGTTTTAGTGCTAATAATGGATATATGACTAAATATCTCAAACAAAAATATTTGTCTCTAGCAAGCAGACGTACAGATTGTTTCAAATATACGACCAACATTACAATGAGGAAGTTGTGTTAATTTGACACCACCCCGTTCCTCTTCTTTGTGAGTCTCAGGAAACCCTGAAATTGCACAATGTGGTGGGCCATGGACCTCACAGGACCACATGGCCAGTGTGAAGAAGAAGAAGAAGAAGATATGCACGCAGTAGTGAGTCATCTACATAACACATATATGTATAGAGGTCATCAATCATTTCCGGCCATTTTGTTTAGCAGGTCGACAAAAGCATCTCAGTCTTCTCTTCTAAAAAGTAAAAAAAAAGACAAACAAGCAAAGAAGCGTTTGTGGAGCCCATATGCCTTGCCCTTGCATCAGCGTTAGCCGCCATGACTATGACTATGATAAGAACATGGGCAATGCCTATGCGGCCAGGACTTGCAGACGAAGGCATGTAAGCAACAAAGAAAACCAAAAACATCAATTAATTTTTTTGGGAAGATGTATTTATTCAACGATTCTTTTTTAAACTTTAATTCCGGTGCAGACGGTAACCTACGAAAGCAAACTCCATTGAAATTCAATCCTGGGTGCCATAACGGAGAGAGAATCCATCACCATTGTGATGGGAACCCATTTGCGAAAATATCAAATCTTTTACGCTTCAAATTCTCTTTCCCGGTAATGATAGAGAGCACTAGTCTAAGTTCACATACGAGGTAACGACTAAACGAGAGTGAATTATAAATTGCTCCATACATATGCATACAAACAAAAGTAATGGAAAAAGAAATGAGAAAATGGAGCACAAAACGACAAAACATCATTAACTACAGTCGACACTATTCTTAGTATTCTTAGCCCATTGGAATGGGAGAGTTTCTATTTTTATTTTTTTATATATACAAGTGATATTGAGAGATTAGAGATCAAACACCGAAGTTTGGATAATTCTTCTTAATTAGTAGAGATATAAGTTAAAAAATTATTGTATAATACATCGACATGATATAATTAGACCAATTATTATAACATGTAAGAATGACATGATTAAGATTTTTCACTTTAAAATATAATATCAAAAAATATTTATATAATTATACTCCTTTGCTATAATTGCTCACATTGTTGAGAGAGTCTAAGATAACGTTTCTGCGTACAACCCGCGTTAAAACTGAGTAACCATCAGTCTTTGAAAAAGTAAAAAAAAAAGAAAAAGCTGACCAACCAATTCTAGTTACTTTACACTTGCCCTGCCCCTTAAAGAAGAAAGGAACTCTATAAATAAAGGCCAAAGGGTACCATACATAGGCTTGAGCACGCAACTCCTAGTCTCCAACACATCTTCTAACCTCTCTTCCCAACTCTTCTTCTAAACCAAACCAAACCCAGAATGGTAGGACCCTCGCCTGACCCCACCAAGCCCTCCACCATCAAGTTCCTCTGCAGCTACGGCGGCAAAATCCTCCCCCGTTATCCTGACGGCAAGCTTCGTTATCTCGGCGGCGAAACCCGCGTCCTCGCCGTCCACCGCAACATTTCCTTTTCCGGTCAGTTAACTCCCGTTTACTCTCTGTTTCTTTATGCCATCCACGATGATATATAAAGAGTACATAGGATTGATTGACTGATTTGTTGTGGTGTGGTGTGTTTACAGAGCTGTTGTTGAAGCTGGGTGAGCTGTGTGGACCATCCGTGACCGTGATCCTACGTTGTCAGTTGCCCACCGAGGATCTCGACGCCCTCGTGTCCATCAAGTCCGATGAGGATCTGGCCAATCTCATCGAAGAATACGACAGAGCAGCCGCCTCTGCATCTCCACCGCCTTTTGCCAATTTGAAGATCAGAGCCTTCCTTTCCCTCGTCCCTTCCAAACCATACAAAACGCCATCGCCTACGCCGTCTTCCTCGGCCTCCGCCTCCACGACGTCGTCCTCTGGCACTTCCTCCTCGTCTAACTACTACTACAGTGCTGCTGCTTCCGGGTCCACTCCCAGGTTCCCCATGGTGTCCACGCCAGTTGACCGCTGTGTCCGCCAAATCTCAGAGACTACGACGCCTTTTCAGAAATCAGCCGTCAAGGTTCCTCACTGTGCTAATATTTGCCATGCTCATGGAAACCCTAGTAGTCGGCTCTATCTCATTCACAACGGCAACCACTGGCAATAACAACACATGTGACACTCTCGGAGTCTCGGACTGAGTACTATAAATATATATGCCACGGCCGGTTAAATACTACGAATTAAATACTACCAAACACCCCCACTACCCCCCTACGAAAGAGAAAATACGAACAAAAAAAGAAGATGATGAATTATCGTATAGTATTTGATCATATGATGTAATGGGATTGGCGCTAGAGCTGTAATCGTTCAGATGGATTGGTTTTCAATATCCGTGGCGATTAATGAATTTCAGTCCAATTTCGTTTTTTCATGTTGAATCATGGTGAGTGATTTTGTCTTTTTACATTTCTGTTTTTCTTGTTTTTTTATCTTCCAAAATCCATTATACCATATAGCAGTCATTGTTTTTTCCACAACAGTTTTTTCCATTGCCGTTTCCCGTCAGATTTTGCGTGTCACGTTGCATAAACGTCTGTGTTGTGTCACTCTGTTATGATTTTACGTGAAACAGAGCACCTCTCTCTCTCTCTCTCATCCTCATCTCTGTTTGTAATTTGTTCCAGTTGCTCGGTTTATTTCTTATTGTTTTCTGGGAAATGGTTTGATTAAAAATGGATTCATTATTCTATAGTTTGACAGTTTGACTCAGCAGGTTTATGAAAGACGCTAAAATGAAGCAAGCAGGTTGATGCTTATCGGGGAGACGGACAGAGCTTCCAATTTTTGACTCAACCAGCAGCATGTATGTAAGTTTCATTTTCTCGGGACTTAACTTCCTTTTTTTTCGTGTGTTCTGTGTAGGATTAGATTAATTAAATAAATGCTTTGATCTTATACGAATTACAAGCATGATAATTGTAAGGTATGGTCCATCATGCATATATGATGCATGAGGACATGAATGATGGGGTTGCTTTTTTCTTGACCAGAGATTCGATCGATGGGATGGGATGGGATGGCAAGCAGAACTGGAGTGTGGAGAAACAGCATCGGAATCTTTATTGATGGAATTGGGGAGAAAACCATGAAAATACATAATCGTGTCCCATACGTGACAGCTGGTGCTCGTTGCCTAGCTACTACTGGTTCATGAAGCTGCACGTAATTAGTTTAACCTAAGATATTTAAACTCTAAATATAAAAACAAACAAATGAAAATAAATAAAAGAAAAACACAGATGACAGCTGCTGATAGAGATTTGAATAGAGGCCGTCCGCAGTCCACTCACGTAGCATTCACAAAGGGATGAGATGAGATTCCCTTGGCCCTTCATTTCAGATGATTCCCAATTAACCAATTAATTTATGGAAATTTAGAAAGGAGACAAATCTGAAAGAGATTTGATGGAGCATTGTTAGGTATCGTGTGGGTAATATTTAATTAAGTAAGGGATAATTAAAGTGGTTTAAGGATGATCCCATCCCTATAGGCTATACCTCTCTGCCTGCCCCCACCATGTATGTGATCCTTTTTATCTCGTCTTTGTTAAAAAATAGAAATGTGGGACTAAGCTATAGATAGAGAGATCATCAACTTTGAATCATCTTTTGACAAAGTGTTAAATTTCGGTTTCAGAGAGGATGGTAATTGGCTCACTACTAGCAGCACCGATATTATTTAAAATTTAATTACTTATAAAGTTCAGTATGTGTGTGGTTTTAACACAAAAGGACTCATGATATTAATAGTGAAACCATTTATTATATTTTTTATTTTATTTAGTCAAATTTCCTATATGAGACTTATATAAGAAGAATTGGAGACGGAGAAAAACATAATATTAATATATATATATATAAATTCTCTTATGCGGACATCCGAATGTTATTATTGTGCGGACGTTATGTATTTTGTATTACCTCTCTCTGTTTCCTGCCCATTTATAATAGAATTCGCATGATAATAACGTGCGGAGATCCAGATAAGAGAATAACTATATATATATATATATAATGTTGCGTGTAACAAAAGTGATAGTGTGTTGGATCCCATAGGCCACATAGAGAGAGAGGAAGAGGAAGAGAGAGAGAGAGAAAGCAACCAGCTTTACTGTGTCGATCGGTGTGTGTTTGAGTGAGCTGCACTGCACCGCATTCAAGATGCACTCAACAGTGACAGCACTACATGGTTTGCTAGGCGTGATCTCATGGCCAATGATATCGATATGTTGAACTTATACATCAGTTTCAATTTGTCACCTTAAAGAAACATTTAAGCGAAATGTCACCTCAAGTTTTCAAAATTCATGATTTGTTACTTGACTTTAACATCATCCAATTTTCCATCCATTTTGAAGGATATTTTAGTCTTTCTAAACAAGAGGGTTTACATAGCTTTACATTTAAATTATATAAAAAAGAGGGTTTACATATTGGAAAGACTAAAATACCCTTTAAAATGGATGGAAAATTGAATGATGTTAAAGTCAAGTCACAAATCATGGATTTTGAAAACTTAAAGTGATATTTCGCTTAAATTTTTCTTTAAGGTGACAAATTGAAATTGATGTATAAGTTCGGGTGACATTTCTACAAAAATCTCGAGACTAAAATAATACTAGAAGACATAAATTCTTATATGAATAATGCTACTTGTTGAGGCCCAAAAAAGTCACGAGAAGCCCAAAGACATTTACAGCCCAATATAACATAAAATGTTGGTCATGCGTTAAGCCAAGCTGTATTTTGTGAATTAATTCATTAAATAAATAATAGTGTCCATGCCATGCGACACCAATAATTAAGTTCGGGTGACATTTCTACAAAAATCTCGAGAATAAAATAGTACTAGAAGACATAAATTCTTATATGAATAATGCTACTTGTTGAGGCCCAAAAAAGTCACGAGAAGCCCAAAGACATTTAAAGCCCAATATAACATAAAATGTTGGTCATGCGTTAAGCCAAGTTGTATTTTGTGAATTAATTCATTAAATAAATAATAGTGTCCATGCCATGCGAGACCAATAATTCATTTTTCATATGTCAATCACCTATCAAGCTCACATGAACCCAAGTCATGTGGTTTATGGGGCTTGCATGAGGGATTGTGGTGTGGAAGGTTACAGAGGTCCACAAGGCCCACGGAAGCTCTTGGATAATGGAGACCTTGGGCTAGCTACTTGGGAGCACCAAAATCCAAGCCTATTACTTAGAGTTCTCCAATGTGGGTGAGCAAATGAGATATTTTTCAAGCATTTCCCTTTACCCATAGGAAATGGTCATTTTCCAAATACCTAGCTTTACCCGTTGAAAACAAGCCAATTCCAACACTCCCTTTTACCCATAGGAAATAGTTATTTTCCAATGCCTACTTTTACCTGTTGGAAAATAGCATGCCCCAATGCTCCCTTTTAACCATTGGAAATAAGCTGGTTCCAGCACCTCCCTTTACCTATTGGAAATAAAGGAAAACCCTCACCCTCTATAAATTGAGAGGCATTTGCTAGGCAAAATCAGTCTCTCTTGGTGGCTGCAAGCTTCTCAGCAACCATGAGAACTCATCTTCCTTCCTCCTTTAAGCTGATGCAAGCATTCCAGCGGCCATCCCAGCAATCAACCTTCATCCTTTGGCTGCTACAAGCATCCCAGCTGCCATCGACCAACACCTCTTGGTTGCTCAAGCACCCCAGCAACCATCAAATCACGTTCCTTCCTTCTAAGCTATAAACACCATAGCCTTCAAATCTCAAGTTTTTCCTCCCATTATCCTCCTCTTGAAACTCTTAAATCCATAAAGCCTCATCAAGCATAACTCCAAGCTTTCCCTTCCTTCCAAGCTATAAACACCATAGCCACAAACAACAAATTATCAACACCCAAACTCAAGCATATCCAACACCAAGCCAAGCACATGCATTCTTATTTGCTAAACTTGTGGATCTTTAGCTCCCACACTCCAAGCTCTCATGCCAAGCTCATATAATTTCATATCAACATTAGCAAGTCATCTTTAACTCTTCGTCAAGCTGCTGGAACATCAACAAGTCATCTTCAACTCTTCGTCAAGCTGCCGGAAACGTCAGCACCAAACACGCAGCCGCTGGAAGAAAAACAGAGTACTCCCCATGGGACATGCTTCTCCCTCAAGATGCTTTGGGCCTAGTCCTCGCTAACTTAAAAAAAGGGGCAACGAAGGCTCGATCCA
>NW_018921647.1:35940-63896 GCF_002207925.1 Prunus avium | reverse complement strand
TGGCGTGACGCACCCACGCCCCGCGTGTAGTCATGTGCCAATGGTAAAAAAAAAAAAAGGACTTTTATTCGCTTACACTAGCCTAGCGTCATCGCTAACATCATCGCCCGCGGGCAGGAGTTCGAGCTGATCTTGCCTCGGGCCTTACTTAGGTTTGGTGGACCCCATGTGTTGCCAGGGCAAGAATTCACCGCTGGAGCCAGTTTTGGAAGCCTAAAGGGTTTTTTGCCTGGGCTGGCCTCACGATTGGAAGTGCTCTTAGAGATTCTAAAATTTGTGAAATTCGATTATTATGTCAATTAGTAGGTTGTTGTGTTTAAGTTTGTTTTCCCAAACCGAAAAGTTGATTTAAAAATAAAAGTGGTTTTATATTCTAGTTGTAGTTTAACATATGTGAATATGCTTTTGAATCTCATACTGAACGAGTGAGGATGGCCTCATCCTACCTCCTGCGTTTCAGCCATACTTTGAAATTTGTAGCAGGACTAGGTTGCTAAGCTGCAGTTTGTCCTGAAATTTGTTATTTTGATTATAGATAAAAATTTGTTATGTTTTTTATGGGGTATATAGCAGATATTGTTTTCAGGTGGTAAAGTCATACAATCTCTGTGAGAAAGCTCAAAATCTTGTGGTTACACTTCTTTCACCAATACATTTTTTGTGTGTAAAATGTTCTTGAGACATTCTCATTTATTTCATGGGTTTTACCCAAAAAAGAATTATTAAGCCAAGTGAGATGCTCTTACGACTGAGTTATGGACCGTTGGTTTGCTTAAAGTGGTTGCAGAGCACGCACACAGCTACCCGGAAGTGCCTTATATAACAATATTTTCATTTAGAGCCCTTGATCAAACTCAAGCAATCTTCTTCCTTCCAAATGGCAAAAGACACCATACCTCTTTCCCTTTTGTGAAGAATCAAAGTGGGAAAAGATATCAGAAAGTAGGTTTTGAGTAATGGAAGATATAAGAGCGTGGACCGCATCCACAGGGCAGTGACCAACATAGTTGAGGCAAGGTTGTCATTAGCAATGTTCTATGGACCCAACAAGGACACAGTGATTGGTCCAATTGAGGATTTGATTGACGAGGAACACCCTCCATTGTACCGGAGCTATAAGTATGCAGAGGTTTTTGAAGAATTCTACAAGCAAGAAGGAAAAAGAAGATTAGTGAAGGAAGCTTCTGAGTTGCACAATTGATAATGACCATGAATCAATGAATACTGTAACTCCTCAATAAAATAAAGCTTTCATTTCATTCATTTTAAATAATATATAAAAAAAAGTCCAACAAAATAATAATAATAATATATGAAAATTAATCAATAATAAGGGAGTTGAGAGTTGCATAATCAATGACGTTAGCAGCCTCCTAGGAGGGGAATTCAATTGACCATTCTCTGTTTTTTTTTTGGACGAAAAGATGCCTTCAATTGACTATTCTCTTGTAGCCTAGAATTGACTGAAATCTAGCAGTTTAAAAGCACCTTCACTTGATGAAAAATTAAAAACCAAACTTCAAAACTTGATAAAAAAACTCGAGCTAATTTCCGAACATAAGAAACTAAAGATGGCAAATGCTGCTTCTTCAGCCCATATCCCAGAAGTGGTGCTTGGCTCTTCCATTGGCCAAAAGAGCATGCCTGTGCTTGCCTTTGGCACAGCAACTGACAACATACAGCCTAATCTGTTGAAAACAGCAGTTCTTGAGGCCATCAAGCTTGGCTACAGGCACTTTGATACAGCTGCCATTTATGGCTCAGAGCAGACTCTGGGTGAAGCTATAAAAGAAGCAATTAAGCTTGGCCTTGTTGTTTCCAGAGACCAACTCTTCATCACTTCAAAGCTATGGAGCAATGATGCTCACCCTCATCTTGTCATTCCTGCTCTCAAGAAATCACTTGAGTGAGTCTCAAAATCTCACAATCTCACAATCTAATTTGGTTTTTCTTTTCTTTCAAGCAATTGGAATTTTGGGGTGAGTGGTTTTGTTTGATTATATGATTATGTGTGCAGAAATCTTCAATTGGAGTACCTTGACCTGTATCTCATCCACTGGCCCATCAGTGCTAAGCCAGGAAAATTGGTGTACCCACTAGTTGACCTTATGCCAATGGACTTCAAGGGTGTGTGGGCAGCCATGGAAGAATCTCAGAGACTTGGCCTCACCAAATCAATTGGAGTCAGCAATTTCTCCAGCAAAAAGACTGAAACTTTACTCTCTTTTGCTACCATTCCTCCTTCAGTTAATCAAGTAAGTCCATTTGGTTTCTTTTCTTTTCTTTTCTTTTTCCAAATAAACAAAATTCATTAATTTGGGAGTCTATGTGTAAATATAGGTGGAGATGAGCCCGTTCTGGCAACAGAAGAAGCTAAGAGACTTCTGCAAGGCCAATGGTATAGTTGTGACTGCGTTCTCTCCTTTGGGTGCCAAGGGAACCAGCTGGGGTACCAATCATGTTTTGGAAAGCAAAGTGCTTCAGGATATAGCAGAGGCTCGAGTAAAAACAATTGCTCAGGTTCTGTCACATTTTTTCTCTTTTGTTCTTGAGATCTTTCTTTCACATTTTGCCACATTAATTGTTATATAGAAAAATACAAAGTGTCATACTATTTTTCAGTCATAATTAGGAGTAGATAGAACCCATTAATTATTTTCAAGTATATACATTTTGTGCATGGCTTCAATTCAAACAAACAATTTGTGACTCTGTGTGTTGGTACTTAAACTTGGGCAGGTTTGTATTAGATGGGTGTACCAAGCAGGGGTAACTCTTGCTGTTAAGAGCTACAACAAGGAGAGGTTGAAACAGAATCTGCAGGTGTTTGACTGGGAGCTATCAGAGGATGACCTTAACAAGATCAATCACATTCCACAGCACAAAATGATGATGAGAGAAGAACTGGTTTCTGCTGATGGATCATCATCACCATACAAATCCGTTGAAGAATTTTGGGATGGAGAGATTTAGGCCTGAAATGAAAACCAATCCTTGTGTAACATGTTTGTGTGCATCCAAAAATAAAGACGTTGTTGAGGGAAAATATGAGTCACCCAACATAATTTCACCACCACTGTCTAAGCAATGGGGTTTTATTATTTATTTCAGGTTCGGCCCATTCGAGATGAAACATCTCTTAATTACAACCCTTGTTATGAATTACAAGAGAAAACCCTTTGATTAAAATTACAAAGGAACATAATTTGGGGAAATGTGTGTTCGTTTGGTTTTGCAGCAGCACCTAAGTAAAATCTTAAGTTGCCTACGTATCCATTAAGAGAATCAAGCCACTCGTAATTTAAGGAATCTTAGTGAGTGAATGACCCACTAAAACAATGGTTTGTGTATGGAAATTTGTAGTGTTTGTGGGGAAATTTGGGGGCCAATTTTGATTTAGAATAAACCAGTGATTCTGTTTAGAATTGTGTTTGGGGTGTGAATTTGGTTAAGAGAAACTAGGGATTCGAATTTGGTTGTGATTGTGTCTAGTGGGATGCTAGACTGCCTATATACCTTTGACGGGATCAAACCAACGTAATTCCAAAACTTGGGTGGTTTAATTTGCGTGCTTTTATTACCACTTGGGTCTTTGACGTGGTTTGGTACCATTTGGGCTTTGGCATGGTTTTGTACCACGTGATTTGATGTGGTTTTGTACCACTTGAGATTTGATGTGGTTTTATGCCACTTGAGTCTTCACTTGACGATTTGGGAATGAGACTTTTTTATTTGAGCCCATTAATTCATAATTTGTGAATTTGAGACTTTGCACCATTGTTCGCCAATTGAATTTTTAATGGACAAGTCCATTGAACTTGAGACTTGCAATGAGCCAATTATATTTAAAAGTGTCGATTCTTGAGATATGAGACGAATCCATTATACATGGGAGCTGTAGATCATGGGGTCATGGATTGTGCAACGGCTTCTAACCAGGGTATTCACTTGCAAGTGGCGTCGTGGAACAAAACAACTAAGCTTCTTTGACTTTCACATGATGTGGTTCCCCACCGCAACACATTTTATCATAAACTTCATGTAATAGAATTCGGGCATAATCCAAGTTCCTTGTTTTGCTGCATGCAGAGTTGCAATCCATCTTTTTGCATAATCTTGGATTCACTTTGGACATGCAAGTCCGTGAAGTCCAAGATTTTTTTTATTTATTTGCTGCAAGTCAAAAAGGAAGAAGTCCTCTTCCTTTTGAATTCGCAAGTGGTGGGTTCACCACTACACTTACTTTTGTTTTCTTTTTTGCTTCTTCAGCATTGTTTTTTTTTTTCCTTTTTTTTTTTTTTTCCTTTTTTTTTTTTTTTCCTTTTTTTTTTTTTTTCCTTTTTTTTTTTTTCTTCTTTAGCTTTCGTTGATGTGCAAACAACAAATATTTTTTTCCTATTGCAGATATTGTGAAGCTTTCATTTAAAGACATTTAAAAGACAATTAACTTGTCTTGTACCATGACTGGGTATTTGAATGAATGCCTTCGTTAATTTTTTTTGCTTTCTCCCTTCTTTGTATGCTATGTTTCTTGGGGCACAACCCAAGTTAGAGGCAAACCTATGCTCGTGATTTTCTTGCAAAGATACCAGATTTTGTTTTGTTTTGTGATGATTGAAATCATCATGACAATCCTCACAGATTGAACTTGTTGTTTTGAGATGCTTGAAGGCATCGTAGGGAGACCCAACGGGTCTTATGTCTTTGAATGCTGAACGGAGCCAACTGTTGAATTCTTAACTATAATTATGATGATAGAAGTCATCATAGCCAGCAGCCCTCTCGGGTTGCTTGAGATTTGGGTGCTATCTTTTGCCCTTATCTCTATAACTACTTTTGATGTCATGGTCTATGTTGCACGGACACGGGTACCGGGACATGGGAAAGCGACACGGCGATACGGAAAATCTCAAAAAATTAGGACACGGGTACGGCTAGGACACGGCAATTAAAATAATAATTTATTCTCAATACTTCAATGTCACATAATTCCATAAAACAAAACAAATAACTCATGTTCATCATCCATACATAATAATTAATACACCACAAAAATAAAACATAAATAATAAACTCTCAATCTTCTTCAAGCATCTATATCTTCATTGTTGTTGTTATTAGAAAACAACATGCCCTCTAATTCCAGTTCATCAAGTGATTCACATTCATCTTTCCCTAAAAAAAAATTCAGCATGGTTCACATTCATTATGTCTAATACCCAATTAATAAACCAAATTCAAATGTACTCAACAACTAAGTAACAAAACTTTTATTAAAAATAAAAAAATAAATACATTTACAATCATACAAAGATACCCACACAAAAAACACATCAAAACAGAGAAACAAAATAAAAAGGTTGTAAAGCCTAACCCGAGTTTGGCCACGATTTCTTTTTATTATTTGTTGTGTTTCTCTTAAAAAAAACAAAAGAAAGAATTGTCACCTCACCACCAAGTCCAACTCTTCTACTGTTGTGGAGTGGAGGGAGATAAGAAAAGAAAATAGAGAACATAAATAAATGCATTTGAAAATAGAGAAAAAAAAATTGCAAAGAGACTTACCTTGTGCAAAACTAGGAGAAGGGGAGGAGAAGAGCAGTGAAGTTTGGCAGCAGAAAAGGTGAGATTTAGGTTTAAAAAAGTCTTTTTCCACTTTTAGCTCCTTTTTTTAAAAATATTTCAAATTAGTCCACCAAAGTTTCAAATATCACGTTTAGACCCCAATCTTTATTTTAAAATTTTCAAACTGGTCCATGCCGTGTCTTGACCGTGTCAGAGTCGTGTCTTGACTGTGTCGGAGCCGTGTCTTAACTGTGTCCCAACCGTTGACCGTGTCGGGAGCGTGTCGGAGCCGTGTCGGCGTGTCTGACACTCCGACACTCCAGCATTTTGGAGTGTCCGTGCAACATAGGCCATGGTGACCACCACATCCTTGTCTTAAAGCATTGCATAAATCCTCACAAGCAGGGAGCAAGCTCTCATTGTCTTGTGGTCTTCAATTTGAGATGGCTTGACGGATTATAGACTTCTCTTGGTTGTTCATGGACGTCGAATAGCAAGACTAGACGGTCTCATGGCATGCAGAAAAAATGAGACTAGAAGCTCTCATGACAAATTTCTTTCACCTTGCAAGCTTTTGGTTAAAATTTGCTAGCAACTTCTCTTTGCAGCTCCTCCTTTTTCTCGTGTGTCTCTCCTCCCCCCCCCCCCTTCTTTTCTTCCAGGCATGATGCCTTTTATAGAGGCTATATTATGACGAGTTTGAATTTAAGTGGATGACCACCTCTCAACTGAGATATTTATCTCTTGGTGTTTCATATCTAACAAAATACATCTCTTTTATTTTTTTTTATTTTTTTCTTGATAAGACAGCAAGGACAAAAATTTCAATTTATCCCAAGTCAAATTCTTGGCTGATTGTTTTGGTGAAAATTTCACGTTCAGTTTTATAATGTTACAAGGAGCTCGGAAAAATTTTCGAAGCATTTTTCTGATTTTTCTACTATTTATTACCATTTTTTAAAGAAATTTGCATTACAAAAATGGAAAATAAAAGCAATGCGACACATGGCAGGACTTGAGCGCATCTTCTTCAGCACCTGGACACATGTACATCACCCAACTTGCCACATCCTTACTTTTTATCCTAAATTATTATTATATTGCCTTTTTCTTAGAAAAATCATAAGAAAAATACACACACGTCAGAAAAATATTCCAAAAATTGCTACGAACTCATTGGAACTTCATATTTCCTATTTAATGCCCCATTTCATGGTTATGAATTTTTAAAACGATTATGAACATGCTTAGGAGATACTTGTTGGTGTAGGTTATTGAAGTTAATAAGGATGTATAGTTAGGGTCGAGAAGAAAGTGAGTTATAAAAAGCACTTTAGATTTTTTCATAATGAAATGAATTGTTTTTAGCTTCCCCCAATTTTATAACGTTACAAGGAGCTTGGAGCAAGTTTTGGGACATTTTTTCTGATTTTCCTACTATTTATTACCATTTTCTTAAGAAATTTGCATTACAAAAATGCAAAATAAGCACGAGGCAACACATGACAGGACCTGAGCACATCTTCTTCAACAATTGGATGTGTGAATGGTCAGTCAACTTGCCACATCCTTACTTTTTACCCTAAATTATTATTATATTGTATTTCTATTAGAAAAATCATAAGAAAATACACACGTTGGAAAAATATTCCAAAAATTGCTACGAACTCATTGGAACTTCATCTTCCCTAACGAAGGCCTTGTTTCATGGTTACCAAATTTTAAAAACAAATCCGAACATTCACATGAGATATTTGTTGATGTAGGTTATTGAAGGTAAAGTTAATAAGGATATATAGTTGGAGTTAAGAGGAAAGTGACGTGTCAAAAGCACTTTGAATTTTTTCATAATGAAATTTAGTTTTATAGCTTCCCCCTATTTTATAATGTCACAAAGAGCTTGGAGCAATTTTCCGATTTTCCTACTATTTATTACCATTTTTCTATATAAATTTGCATTACAAAAATGCAAAATAACCAACAGTCGACATGTGGTGGGACCTCATCGCATCTTCTTCAACAGCTACACGAGTGTAAGACATCAGCTTTGCCATATCCTTGCTTTTTCCCATAAATTATTATTATATTTCCTTTTACCTTTTTACCCAAAATTATTAAATGGTAACAATTTTTTTTTCGTCCCTAAAGCTAAAAAATTCTCATTTTGACTAATAAAAATGGAAGTTAATTACCAAAATGCATTTATTTTACTATTTTTTTCCTTTTAAAAGGCAAATTTTTTTTGCTTGCCTATTTTTATCTGTCAAGGATATTTTCGGTGTTTCGAAATGTTTTCACCTTTATATATATACATAAGCTGTAGCATTTAGAACATGTTGAAAAACAAATATTCTAAGATTCCTTGCAAAAAAAAGCGAAGATTAACTGAAAATATAGGCATATGAAATAAAAATATTTGTGAATAGGCACCCATATATGAAGATTCCTTGCAAGAGAGACGAAGGCAGAAGAATAAAAATGCAAATATGATTTAATGATATACAAATCCAAGAAGATATTAAAAAGAAAAAGAAAAAGAATTGATTTAATGATATACAACTAGCCTCTCTGTATGCGCTTCCGCGCCTACGAGAGGCTTTTTAAAAAAAAAAATTAAATTTATTTTAGAACTAAAAAAGATAATGGGTAGTTGTGTTCCATAAAAAGAGGATTAATTATCTTATTTTTCTTTTAATTTTAAATTTTTTTTAATATGAAAATGTGTAAATTTACCATATTATCCTCACTTAATTAATAATTTCAATTCTTAATGTTTGCATTAACCAAGGGTATTTTTTGGTATTTTGAATGTTTCATCATTCTCTACCTTTTGCTTTATATATACTAGCCTCTCTGCACGCGCTTCCGCACCTGCGAGAGGCTTTTTTTTAATAAAAAATTTAAATTTATTTTAGAATTAAAAAAGATAATGGGTAGTTTTGTTCCATAAAAATAGGATCCATTATCTGATTTTTCTTTTAATTTTAATTTTTTTAAATATGAAAAAGTGTGAATTTACCATATTATCCTCACTTAATTAATAATTTCAATTCTTAATGTTTGCATTAACCAAGGGTATTTTTTGGTATTTTGAATGTTTCATCATTCTCTACCTTTTGCTTTATATATACTAGCCTCTCTGCACGCGCTTCCGCACCTGCGAGAGGCTTTTTTTTAATAAAAAATTTAAATTTATTTTAGAATTAAAAAAGATAATGGGTAGTTTTGTTCCATAAAAATAGGATCCATTATCTGATTTTTCTTTTAATTTTAATTTTTTTAAATATGAAAAAGTGTGAATTTACCATATTATCCTAATTTAATTAATAATTTCAATTCTTAATGTTTGCATTAACCAAGGGCATTTTCTGATATTTTGAATGTTTCACCATTCTCTGCCTTTTGCTTTATATATATAGATAGATAAAAGAAAGCTACAATATGCAAATATGTGGCAAATAATTTTCATAAGTTCATTATTGAGAATTTCGAAGAATAACCAGAAGTTTGGCTCTTTTTGTCGTTGGATGTGATAACTTTTTTTGCATTTATCATAAATTTTAGGGGAATGCTAGCAACCTTCTCTCTAATCTTCTCCTTTGGACCTTCTCCCTTCTCCTCTTGACATGTGTAACTTTCTTTATACTTCAAACAATGTCATTAATGCATCACACAAGCTAAGTTTTGTCTTCCAAATTTACCCCTATTAAACATATTGACTTTTTTACAAGGATAGTTTTTTTTTTAAAACTTTCTTACCACCTTGTAAAAAAATCAAATAAATAAAAAAAACGTTAGTTTAGAGAAAAAAAAAAGCCACCTTTTCTTACCACCTTTTTACTCTAAAGGTTGGTTTTTGTTTTTGTTTTTTTAATTTTAATAAGGTGGTAACAAAGTTGTAAAAAAAAATCAATACATTTAGTAAGTATAAGACTTGGAAAACAAAAATTAGTTTGCGGGATGCATTAATAACATTGTTTTTACTAGGGGTGGGCACGGTACGGTATGGTACGGTATTGAGCCCGTACCGCTACCGATACCGGAAATTTAAATCGGTATGGTACGGTATGAGATTATCGTTTGTCAAAATTGGTACCGTACCATATCGTACCGTGTCGGTATCGGTACAGTATCGATACCATTTCGGTACAAAAATGACACAACTAAAAAATGAACCAATTCAATATTCAACATATTCATTTACCAAAATAAGTGATGCCTAAGTTACAAATTCAAAGATTCAACATATTCAATTATCAATATCCAAAGCTGAATCAACATATTCATTATCCATCAACATATTCAATATCCAAATCAACCAAATCCTAATCAACATATGCAATATCCATCAACATATTCAATAGAAAATTATATATCTGAATAGTATTCGGTATGGTACGGTATTGATCGGTACCAAATACTTGATACCACTACCATACCATACTCTATTGGTACGGTACGGTACCGAATATTGATCGGTACCGAATGAAACGGTATGAAATCGGTATGGTACGGTACGGTTCGGTTAGGGTACGGTTTCGGTATTTCGGTTTTAGATGCCCACCCCTAGTTTTTAGTGTAAGGAAAGTGACACATGTAATGAAAAAAAAGGAGAAGGCTCAAAAGAGAAGGTTGCTAGTATTTCTCTAAATTTTCCAGGTATGAAGTAGGCAGCTGGTGATAGGAAAGAGAGAGAGGAGAGAGAGAGAGCCAATGGCCTTGTTGACCGGTATTAGACGGCGCCAAAGTCACTGCATGAGACAAATCACAGCCTTGCTTTAGGTGAATTTCAGTTTCTCCCACCAAAGCCCAACTCTTGAATTCCTGAAGAAAAAAAATATCATCTTAATATGATCAAGAGACTGGCTGTTGATCTGATTTTGGGTTATATTATGGGAAAAAAATGAGATACTTGGAGAGGAGGAGAAGAGAAAAGGTGGGGAGAGAGAGAGAGAGAGAGAGGAAGATTGATATATGGATCTCTGCTTTTGTAACTTAAGCGGCTTTTTTAATCTAGCCGTCCAATTTCATCTAACGGCTGCGATCTGTCCTCAATTAAGGTTTCTCTTGAGACTCGCTCTTTTTTTGGTTGGTGGAATAAACCCTCTAAAACCTTAACCCCTACCCTTTTTCTCAAAGTCCCCAAAGGGCAAACCTCCATCTTCAAATAATTCAACCGCTCATAGCGAAAATCGAAAGTGTTTGATTAAATATGCAGAACGACGAGGTCATATGGCAGGTTATCAGGCACAAACACTGCAGCTTCATGTCCAAGTATGCCGTTTTCTTTCTCTAATGTTCTTTTTGTCTGTAAATTTTGATAATTTACCTGATTTTTTTATAACTATTTTTGAGTGTTAATTGGTTTTTTGTTTCTGTTTTTGTCAGAATTGAAACTGGGATATTCTGTAGAAACCCATATAACGTCACTGGGATTTGTAACCGAAGCTCGTGCCCTCTGGCTAATAGTCGCTACGCCACCATTCGCGACCATGATGGTACTTGTTTCTCATTTTGCTTATTCGTGAATGGTTCTCTTTACTCTGCTATGAAGATAGCAAAGAATGAATGTGTCTTTTCTTGCTTTAACAAGGTGGTTTGCTTAATATTAAGTTGGACACTTGATCAGAGGTTGAGGCAATTTAGGTAGAGCCGGTGTTGGAGCTACGAATTTTGATTTTCGGGGTCAATAACGAAAATATAATTTTCTCTTAAGTAGAAATGAGGACAGGGGCCTGCATTTAAACCAAAGTCAATTATGTTAGCAGATTCTTCATAACCCTTTTAGCTCAGGGCCAATTTTTTTATCTATTATGAATAGGCACCCATATAACTTTCTCCTTGGTCAACACAAAAGCCTCTTAGCTGCTTCCGTTCACATACGTAAACCTTCTACCTTTCATCCATGGAGATGCCATCTTTGAACACGATATACTGTATGTCGAACAGAAGCATCTAGAAAATGCTTCGCACAACTTTCCCTCTGCAAAACCAAGAGCACTTAATGTAGTTATACGATGTTCTACTCTCTTTTTTGTCGTATAACTACAATATAAGAGATCAAACAATCTTCAATATCCTTTGAAACCTATTGGTTTGCTAACATATATCTGAAAAGCTTATATAGTCTTGTTGATTTTCCCAGAGTATAGTTTACTTAAAATTTGTTCCTATACTAGCAGCAATGCATATAATGTTTTCCTATGTTCTGTTTGTGTCCTGCAGGAGTCTTCTATCTTTATATGAAAACTATAGAAAGAGCTCATATGCCAAACAAATTGTGGGAAAGAGTTAAGTTACCCAGGAATTATGAGAAAGCACTTGAAATTATTGACAAACATCTGGTATTGAAAATCTGACCCTCTTTTAACTGTTTCTGATTAAATGTATGTTAGTTTTCATAGAGTTAGAGGTTCTTGAAATGATTAATCAGCATGACCTTCCTGGCAGATGTACTGGCCTAAGTTTCTTGTGCACAAAACAAAGCAACGGCTGACTAAAATGACCCAGATGAGGATACGCATGAGGAAGCTTGCTTTGAAAACAAGGTCCGTATCATCTCATTGTGTAATGCTTCGTGTCCAAGTGATAAATGTCTACTTCATCTAATAATTATGTTTTTAAAATTAAAAAAATTGTCCGAAAAGTGACTTTACCTTTTTAATGTTGATATTAAAGAAGTTGTGTTGAGCCATTGTATTGATGCAATTTGTTGTGTTCTTTACCAGGGAGAAAATAATGACGACACCAAGGAAAGAGAAAAAGAGAGAGGCTAGAAGAGAGGAAAAGGCTGAAAAAGCTGCAGTGTTGGATAAGGTTTTAACTTAACTGCCATACACTATAAAAGTACTGGACTTGATCTGTTATTGTCGCTAGCTCTCCTAAAGATTTACTGTCCTTCTGCAGAGCATTGAGAGAGAACTATTAGAACGCCTCAAGAAAGGAGTTTATGGTGATGCATATAAAGATATATACAATTACCCCTTTGATAAATACCAAAAAGTTCTTGAAGGGGAAGAAATGCAGTTGGATACTGAGAGAGAAGAAGAAGAGGAGGTATTCTTGTCCAATTTTATCATTGCCCTCTTTTTGGATGATCTGATATCTCAATTATTAGTATTGAAATGTGAAGTATTTCATGGTATGCTTACTTGAAATTGTATGCTTTCATAATCTAAGTACTTTTGTGGTTGGAATAAGCAGGAACCTGAGATAGAATATGTTGAAGGTTATGATGAACTTGAAGAGGAAGATGATATTGAAGATTTTGCTGGTTTTTCAGTGGACAATTCTCATGCAGATGATGATATTGGTAAAGCTAAATTCTAGTCTTAACAGAATATGAAATGAATGCATGCATAATCCACACAAAATTTGCATAACAGACTAATTTTTTTAGTCTGCTGTGGCTAAAAAAAGGTTTATAATGCTTTGTTCCAACTGTTGTATAAAACTATGGGGAAGAGTTTGTGTGCTTGTGCGTATCAAATGGACTCAATGAAGGATCTTAATGATGCAGTTGGAAGTGATGAAGAGGCAGAAGCAGTTATTCGCAACAGAGAGAGAAAGGAATCTGCCTTTGCTTCTAGAAGATTTGAGAAAGATGAACCTGCTGCCAAATCGAAGAAGAAGCCAAGGGTACTTGTTGAGGTAATGGCTAGTTACATCTTTAGTTGGTTCAGCATAGTTTTCTTGCTTTTCTTGCTTGAAAAGCATTGATGTATCACTTTAACTACAAACTGTCTTTCCTATCCTTAGGACTTAAGGGGTTGCTATTAGACCATATCATATGTTAAATCCAAGCCGCTTATCTCCCTTTTAGTTGTAATTGATTAGGAGAGCAGTACCCGTAATGTAAATAATACCCTTTTTTAAATAATTGTGAAATCACTAGAAATAACTTGCTATATCTACACGTCTATTGTGATATGTAACTCTTCCCTCGAATCTGAATGTATTCCTTATTTATCAGGTTGAGCATGAAGATGCTGGTGTTAGGCAAAAGGCAGTCCACTGAGAACTTCTTCTTATTTCATTATTTGATCTGGAGAAGAGATGGTTGCAACGCTCTTCTTCTTGTGAGGTTGGCCTATTTTTCTCAAAGCTTGCTGTGCAAGGAAGAAACTTGCTGATGGTGACCAAATTTTGAAAGATTTTGATAGCTGAACAATTTTTTTAAATTACCGTAGTGTTGGGAAACCATTGTATTGCTAGCTTTGAGTTGGAGCTGGCTTTGGCCTGTGGGTTGTTTGTAGGCCAAGGGACATTGTTAGTTAGGTTTTCTGTATTGTAAACGTCTTCTGTAACAAAGAAAAACAATAGTCTGTTGGAAGGATCCTAGTTTTTTCCGTTGCTTTTGTTTTGGATTTTATTTCTGTTTATGAATCCTGGTTCTCTTTGCATTTGGATGACGTTAATGAGAACTCCTGTCATCCCTTCCAAATGTAATTTTAAGAACATAGTTCTAAATTAAATGGTTCTACAGTTTATGGGTTGTTCAAGATCCAACAAGTCATGTCGTCTAGTTGGTTTCCAAAGGGTAAACCGCTTCCTTCGTCGTATCAAAACAAAACCAGCAGCCCATTACTCTATCTGGTTGGAGCCCACAGGTTTCTCTAGTACTTTCCAGTTCTCTCCCCCTTTCTCTGCACATATATGTTTCCTCTTTCTCCGACACTTGTGTTTTATCTCTCTCTGTCTCGATCATCTTCTACTTGTACGTCTAACTGTTTGGAGTTCTTATGAGTCCGAGAGAAATGGATCAACAATATTCCAGGGACTTTCCGATCCTATCCTATATCCTGTCAAAGCTCGACCCTAAATCCAATCCACCACTCCCACCCCAACTCCAAGAAACTCTGTTGACTCAGCTTCCCCACCTGAACCACCCCAAAGTCCTTGCTTCCATGACCCACCTCATCCCCACCACCCTCTCTCAGACCCTCTCCCTGCTCCGGGCCCTCGGTACTCCACCCGATCCGTCCACCGTGGTTGTGGCACGTGCCAAGATCGCTAAAATTCAGTCTAAGCTCCAAAACAGTAGTAGTAGTGCCCTCCAAGAATCCCAGAACTACTCACAAGTGAGAGAAGCGGCAGAGAAAGAGTTGGAGATATACAAGGCGGTGGTGAGGTTGGAGGAGATGCACAAGACCTATGAGGAACAGCTGAGGGATGTGGAAGTGAGGCTTGCTGAGGCATATGGCTCGGTCGTGGTTGATTTAGAAAAGGAGAAGGAGGGTGAGGTGATAAAACTGAATGAGGAAGTGGTCAGGATTTTGAAGGAGGCAGAGAGTGGGGTAGCTGTTGAAAGAGTTGCGCTTTCTGGGCGTCATCTGAGGTTTCTACCAGAGGCCTTCGGGAAGCTTCATGGGTTGGTCTCTCTCAACCTGTCAAACAATCAGCTACAGGTTTCCACTCTCATCTCTCTCTCTCTCTCTCTCTCTCTCTCTCTCTCTCTCTTGTTTATCTTAGAGACAGAAAAGCTTACAACTTTCAATGAATCAGTTCACTTTTTGAATTAGACATATGCCAGATCAAGCATTTAGCTAATCCTATATGAAAAATTAATATAGCTTACAAGTCCACTCACAATTGGATTTCTATATTTAGAGCAAAATCCAACTAACCAATCAATGTTTGCAGCAGATGGATAGAATTAAGACTCTCTTTGGCATCATTGATCTCTAAGTAGTAACTTATGATTAGGGTCTTGCATTTCATTGATGTAGTTCCTGGTAACATATTACATAACTGGTTTATTTGTTTGGCAAAACAGTCCATTCCAGATTCAATAGCAGGACTTGAGAAACTCGAGGAGCTCCATGTTTCATCCAATCTTTTAGTTTCCTTGCCCGACTCCCTCGGGTTGTTGCTTAACCTGAGGATCCTCAATGTGTCAGGAAACAAGCTGGATGCCCTTCCTGAAAGCATTGCTCGTTGCAGGTAATGTCTCAAATTTTCTTTTTCCACTTGTCCCATCTGTTCTTCATGTGTTCTGTTCTTGGCGGGTAATGTTTCCTTCTTTTCCTGTAATTCTCACTTTGTGACTGTTTCCAAAACTTCTTTTTGTACTCAATATTAGTTCACTGGTGGAGCTAGATGCAAGCTTTAACAACCTGATGTGTTTGCCAACAAATATTGGTTATGGGCTACTGAATCTCGAAAGGCTCTCAATCCACTTGAATAAAATCCGTTCCCTTCCTCCATCCATCTGTGAAATGAGGTCACTGAGATATCTAGATGTTCATTTCAATGAGCTTCGTGGGCTGCCACATGCAATTGGGAGACTGACAACTCTTGAGGTGCTCAACCTGTCCAGAAACTTCAGTGACTTGACAGAGCTTCCTGAATCAATTGGTGATTTAACCAACCTCAGGGAGCTTGATCTAAGCAACAACCAGATTCGAGCTCTTCCCGCAAAATTTGGCCTGCTTAGAAAACTCAACAAGCTCAACTTGGATCAGAACCCGCTCGTGATTCCGCCAATGGAGATAGTAACTCAAGGGGTTGAAGCTGTCAAGGAATACATGGCACAGAGGTGGTTCGATATCGTAGCAGAGGAACAACAGAGGAGCATGCTTGAAGCAAGCAAACAAACAGCTCAGACTGGATGGCTGGGTTGGGGAACCTCCTTGTTGAATAACTTGGTTTCTGGGGTCTCCCATGGTGTTGCTGGTAATCTTGGAGGGAAGAAAGATTCTAGAGACCCATGTCTTGATCAACAGTTGTGATCATCCAGCTTTTTCTGTAAATATTCCTGTGTATATATTTAGTCTGGACATTTGGTTATGTATGAAGTCTGGTCTCTGTAAGATAATACTGATTTTACTGTAATTGATGGATGAAGATGGTATACATTGTTTTTGTGTAAAATGTTCTTGATATATTCTCATTTATTTTCATGGGTTTTACCACCAAAAACAAAAAGAATTATTGAGCCAAGTGAAATGCTCTTACGACTAACTAAGCTATGGACCTGTTGGTTTTCTTAAAGTGGTTGCTGAGCACGCAAACAGCTGTCCGGAAATGCCTTATATAACAATATTTTCATTTAGAGCCCTTGATCGTAGCAATCTTCTTCCCGAAAAATTGCATCCTTCCAAATGGCAAAAGACACCGTGCCTCTTTCCCTTTTGTGAAGAATCAAAGTGGGAAAAGACATCTTAATGTAGGTTTTGAGTAATGGAAGGTATAAGAGCGTGCACCACATTCACAGGGCAGTGACCAACAAAGTTGAGGCAAGATTGTCAATGTTCTATGGACCCAACAAGAACACAGTGATTGGTCCAATTGAGGATTTGATTGACGAGGAGCACCCTCCATTGTACCGGAGGTATAAGTATGCAGAGTTTTTTTTTAAAGAATTCTAAAAGCAAGAAGGAAAAAGAAGATTGGTGAAGGAAGCTTTTGAGTTGCACAATTGATAATGGCCATGAATCAATGATCTGGTTGATGTATTCAAAACCATGAATCAATGAATACTGTAACGCCTCAATAAAATAAAGGTTTCATTTCATTCACGTTAAATAATATATAAAAAAGTCCAACAAAATAATAATAATAATATATGAAATGTTGTAAAATGAACGGTGTATGCGGGAATATTGAGCTGCATGTAAAGTAAATGAGACATAATATTTAACGAGGTTCAGCCTTGCCTACGTCATCGGAGAGCAGTAGCAGTAACTTTTCCACTATATAAAATAATAGGGCTACAACTTTAGTGTTTACAATCTTTGTGGCTCACTGATTTTTCTCCTTGTTGAGACCCAAAAAATCCACGGTTAGGCCCAAATAAATTCCTAGCCCAAAATGACACATTATTCAGAAAAGATCCAATTAGGGGCACACAAAGATCCGCCATGCACAAATCACACTTCGTGTGCCATGCCAAATAAATAATCCGTCGTGCTAGGAATCGAGATTAAGATTATAAAATGCGTTAGTTCTATAAATCCATGCTAATTATTCTGTCAAGCATCATAATTAAAAAATATGCCAAGCAACATGCAATGCCAAATGAGAAATTGTTATGTCACACCCAACCACGCTACAAGCCTAAGTGGACCCAAGCCACTCAAATGCCCAGAGCTTGCTTAAGTGGGTTGTGGTATGGATGGTAATAAGTTGTCATGAGGCCTATTGATGGACCAAGAAATGGAGGTTCCAGGTCACTTGGGAGCCTCGGAACTCAGGCCCATTTCTTAGGCCCAAAATATGGGTAAGCACAAGAAAGAAAATATCCCAACCCAAAAAGCCCAACCAAAATGGCCCACTAAAATTAACCAATATAGCCCAAAACTTGAGGAAATTAGCCCATTTGTTTGGTAGGTTGACTTGCCATCTTAGAAAGCCCATACAATTAGAAGTAAGAAGCAGCAAAGGCTTCAGCATTTGGCTGAAAGACAAAGCCACGGAAGAGCTTGGAAGACCACGTAGGCTGCTGGGAGGGAAGGAACAAGTTTTCAAGAGATACATCCAAGGGACCAAAAGATATTGGCGCGAGCCACCCTTCAAACCAGCATGTATACCCATTTCTTTCCCTTTTCAGATCTGACCATAGAGGAGGGAAGGGAAGAGAGGAAGAGGGATATCTGAAAATAGGAATTCTTCACTGGGGCAGCTATGGGAAAGGGACCTTGAGCTCCCAAAATCCCTGATTTTGAGCAAATGAGCAGAGTAGATTTCACCGAAATAAGATGATTGAAGGGATGAGGGGAGAACGAAAGGGAAAGACTTGGCAAAATGGGATGGAAGGCATTAGAGTTTCTTGGAAAAAGATGGCTTCCAACGGCTATAAATAGGGCCTCTTCTACCTAACAAGGATCATCCACAACCAGAGAGCAAGCTTCCTCTCTTACTTTCAAAACCAACAATTTTCGTGTTTAGTTCATCTCCTTCCTCAATTTTCCTTCTTGCCATGCTGTTCTAACACTTGACAGAACCACTGTCAAGCTGCTGGAAAAAGCACTCAAGCCACCCTTTTCTTTCTTTCCTTCATTCTCCACCAAACCTCTCTTCAAAATCCTTTCTCTCCTGTCTTAATACCCATCTTTCCCCAAGAACACTTAATTTTCTCTTTAATGCTAAGCTCATGGCAACTTTGCTCCCATGCCACAAGCCTCTCATGCCAAGCTAAGATTCTACCTGTAAGCACTAAGAAACTATCTGTAAGCAGCCATTATTTTTGTTGGTGAAGGTAACCAAGGCATTTCCTAAGGCTTTACTATCCTTTCGAAACATTTTGGGGCCTGATCTTTGAACTCAGATACAGGGGATATTTTTTCAGTTTGCTCCTTATGGCAGCCCAGGCCATTTGGTAGTTGCTGGAAGAAAAAGGTCCTTACACTCCTTTTGGCTCACTAATTTTTCTCTTTTGGAGAATTTCTCTCTGCTCTCTTTTCGTTCCTCTCACTCTTCTTTGGTGTGTAAAGCAAAGGAAGGTGGAAACCCTATTTATAGGCAGAATTCTGTGGCTGCTCACTCAAAAGTCTCTAGCTTCACGTGGGTGTTGGCAAATAAGCTTCTCCATTATTTTCCTTAGCTCCACTACATTATTTACAACACTCCCCTTTGGAGACCACAAGTAACATATTGTTGCCTCCCCCTGATATCTTCATGAGTATCCTTTTTGGAGGGAAAATCTTTCTGAGTGAGTGGATGATGTAGCCATAAAAAGTTCCTTAGTTTAGTGAGTAAATATATTTCCAATAGGTGATCTCTATGTAAATCATTGAAATTTTCAGAGTCCGCGTATCCAACAAAACTTGGGCTATTTGTAAGTTCACTTGAAAAGAATATACCTATATATAGTGTTATGCGGAGATATCATCAAATATGACTCACATCATCCCAAAGTGGTGGTGATGGAGCTGAGCTTTATTTGGAAAATATAATGTCCGGTCTAGTACACTTCCGGAAAATCATTTAAGTGCCCAATGGATCATCCACATAAAAATGCTTCAATACTTTCTTAGTATAATAAAGAATCTTATTGGCATAATGCTAGATCTTCAGGGTGAGACACATATTTCTTGAACTCTTCAGGAGTTTTAACCAAGTATTAACTCTTCGGGAGCTTTGATCAATTATCAACTCTTTAGGAGCTGTAATGTGTTGCAACTATATCATAATTAATGTACTCACTGAGGCAATTTATACATATTAGTATTGAGTACAAAATTTGTGCTTCAGGCACATGTCCTTCATGGACTTACTTCATGACACTTTATGACACATTAAATAATTTTAACCTAGCTATTTATACATCTTTAGGGAATCACTTCTGGCGATATGCCATGTACATTTAATAACCCTTAAAGACAACATGCTGGTCTCCGTAAATATGTAATAAGAAGGCACAGTTGCATCTGTAAACATAGAGAACCTCAACATTCCTTGTTTCCACTAGAAACATTGTGTCATATAAAGTGAGTATATTCTTCTTTATTCTGAACACCTATGTATAACCTTCAGGGTTAAAATCCTTTTGGGGTTCGCACTATAGGGTTGTTCGTTCACATTCATTCTCATCTGTAATGGAATTGCCTTTTTCCATTTTGGCCAATGATTTTGTTGACATTTAATAATAGAACGTGGTTACAATCAACACAACCCATTGATGATTTGAGTAGCTACTCTAAAACCAAAAATTAACATTCATTAATCCGTGATTCCCTCCCTCACCCCCAATTCTCATGTGCATGTGTATGCATCAATTATAAGCATTTCTTTGCCTTTTGGTTACCCAAGCCACTTCAGGAGCTTTTATTGTCTCTTTCCAGACATACATCTCTTAGAAGATGAATTATGTGAGAATGTGGATCATAACCTCCAATAGAGTGCTATTTTATAATAGGGCCTGGATAATCTCCATTAGGGAGTTGGAACATTTAGAACCCATATATCTGTCATGTTGCAGGCATGCCACAGATTAATACACAAATGTCAATTAATTGTCCTTCTGGGACTTTAAACCATATAATTTGCCACGCATCAAGCTTGCACCATATTAACATTGACATGTTAATAGATTGTCTTTCTAGGACCTCAATCCATATCGTTTGCTACGCAACAAGCGTACATCTCCTTGATCACTGATATGCCCATGTTTTGTTCTTCTGGTACTTTAATCTGTCTAGTGTATTATCAGTGTATTTAACTTGCAATCTGTAAATTTTACATTAATAATTCTTGAATACATATCATGATGATACAAGCCATTCTTCTTAAATGGTCAAGGTCGTTTTCTTGGAACGATCCATAATGCAAGTCATTCTTCTATAATGGTCCCTTGCATAACGTTCTTTTGGAACTGCCTTATCTCCTCATTTGGTTACCAATCCTTAGGTGAGAGAAACTTTGCTCAAATATCATTCAAGCTCGTATCGACTTAGCAAATATAATGAAACGCTTGATGATGTAGTTATATTCTGCAAGAGCAAAAAATCACAATTCTTTTGTCTCTATAAATTTTTTTTATCTTTTATATTTTAAAAAAATCCCTCATTGTTAGGTTCAAAATATGGATTTGTTCTTCAGATGAATGTTCTAAAGAAACAAAAATTCCCTAGGAATGGAGAGTTATAAAAAATAAAAAAAATACAAAGAGTTGTGATATTGATTGCAAGGAAGGTAAGCAATCAGGGAAGGAAACTGGTGAGGTAACAAACAACGAACTCTCATTCCCCCTAACCTAGGAGAACTTCAGGAGATTAGAGCAATGTGGTTGTTCTTGTTTGCCTTACAGTTCTCTGATGTCATAGAAACGTGATAAAGGATAGTCTCGCTTGCTAAATGGATAATAAGAGATAGTCTTGCTTCTCAAGCACATCGAGTGCTTACTTATAGGAAAACAAATGGATATTGCATCACTAGATATGGAGAAAATTGGATGTATTCTGCAAAGAAGTTTTGTTAGTAACATATTTATACACAAGTTAGAGGAATAGTTTGATCTGGTGAATCTCAAATTAACTACAGAAATTTATGAGGTTCTCAAGACACTTTTGAAAAAGCGACTCCATGAAATCCGTAAAAGTAGGATCAGTTTGACAAAATAGTCCTTGAAACCCCTAAAGTGCCAATAGACATTAATGAAGGCCGTGTGATGTTTTGAAATCTGGAAAAGAAAAAGGAAATATTGGGATCCGGGAATATATTGGGATCATGGAAATGTTGCCATATTTTCACCTATAGATATTGTCTTTGTAAGGCCTGATTGGAGTAATTGTATTTCAACTCAAATTCCTTCAATTTTCTAATTTTCGAAAACTTTCCTAGAAACCTTTTAAAATGGCTTCCTCTTTTTCTCGGCCTAAATGTTTCAATTTAAATGTTGCTCCCAAAACAACTCGTGACGCTAAAGTCTGGCGTCCATCCTTTGTATCCCAAAATCGTCATCTCACAGTTAATGACTCTATGATGATGAATGATACGACTGCTACCATAGTAGATATGAATTTCCTTACTCCTATGGATGAAATACTATTAACATGAAGGTTTGACGAAGAGGCTATTAATAACTCATTGGATTTTAGCATTCAGAGTGATGCTTCTGTTTCTGACATGGCTAATCGTTTGCTTGCCAGAGCAAATGAGATTCAGGAGATGAATACTGAAAATTCGTCTCTTCGAATAATGATTCATGATTCTCAGCAAGAGGTTGAAAACTTTAAAAATGAAAATAAGGCTTTGTTGAAACTGGTGAGTTAATACTCCATTGATACGCAGACAAGGCTTGACATGCTGCAGATTTCAAATGGAAAGATTATGAAAGACCAAGAGAGGCTTATGGCTAAGCTCAAGAAGCGTCGTTCTCTTTCTCTAGAGACTTCTAGATCATAATGGAATTTTATAGATTTTACAGCGCCTGCTCATTCCTTGCAGGTGAAAAGAATCTATTTGTTGTATGCTATTTTCATGTTATAATAATTGGGCAAATTCTTAAACTTGCACCTATGGTTTGCACATCTTATCAAAATGACGGTTTGGAACCTTGTGCCTTATAGTTCAAATAACCACATTAAACACAACCTCATAATTTAATTTCCATTTTCAAATGGGTATGAAATATAAATTGAGGAAAAACCATGATAATATTGCAATATAGTATGAAGAGCATTAACTACTATATACCCAAATGACAAGACCCGCCCTGAATTCAGAGGAACTCGGGATGAATCCCGTAATATTTCTGACATCAAACCGATGCCGGGCCAACTTATTAGAGTCACGAGACTTTCTGCCGAAAATTCAGCAAAGTCTCTCCTGAAAATCGGACATTTCCCAAATTTCTCAACTTGTTAAAAACAAAATTTATATACATCAACTAACAGCATGCATAAGATAATTTCATACAGTTTACATAGATGGCCTTCGGCCTCAAAATCAAACCCTAGTACAAGCGATAACAGAGCAATCTAAGAGTTTCGATTTACACACGATAATAAAGTTTAACAGGATAGAAACGAGCAAAGCTTATCCTACTGAAGCTCATGATTCGGAAGTACAGGGCTTGGCTCTGCTGTTCGGCTCCCGTCAACTATTGTCTGGAGGCTGCAAAAAAGAAAAGTGCAAGTGGACAAAAACAAAGTTTGGTTGTACTTGAAAACAACATACTAACCCCGCCATTTAGAAAATAATGCTCAAAACAGGCTATTTATACTATTCCTCCGAGAACATTATGAAAACATAGTATTCACCCTTCCCCATATAATATCATAACATCCAAGTCATACTTTTGACTTTAACCCAATCTGTCCCCGAATCATATGATTATGAAACGGAATACGTGAGAATAACTTAGAAGTAATCCACATATATTTCTATATATATAGGATAGTGTCACACCGACTTGAGTACCAAGGAAACAATCCAACGGTGGATTGTTTGACTAGTCCGCAGGGTTTCAACTTTCTACCTTGCATCTAGGGATGAGCTATCCAACCAGAGGACTACACTCTACAGCACACACGCTGAAAGTTCCAACGCCACGTGTGGCCAAATCCAAACACTAAGTCCTACGCGCGCAGACTACTTTATCACACACCGGATGATCCAACGTCACGTGTGATAAGATATTAACACATCCATATGTGTGCCCACACACCGGATATTCCAACGCCACATGTGGGTACAATAACCAAGGGAAGGAACTTAGCATAGTGCAATCACATATTCACATAACCATCACAAAGTATCCTAACTCCAATAAATCTTTTGCCCAATTACTTTATCATAGTATGAATTTCAATTTCTCAGAACATAAACTCCATATTCAAAATGACCATGAATCTCAAATATCCAAATATATATATCCCATAGTCAGAATAATCCATTTTTGTATGCATAATAATTGATTGATAAAAGCAATGCACTTTCAAAACAAAGTTCACTCACAAATAGTCTCAAGCTGCTTGACCCTGAGAGGGTCATGCCTGCTGCGTACGCGTGGTCGAAGTACCTATTTCAGAATACGAGTATGAAATTAATATAAAATGCTTCGAACGAGAACTTTAAATTAAAAATCCTAGTTTCCCGGGTTTTCAAGTATATGCACGAGGAATGATACCTCCTAAGGTTCAATTACGTGCTTTGAATGTTGGAATAGCCTCGGAAGACCCTCGGTCAACCAGGCAATCAAACTTTCCATAATGGGTCAACCGGGCCCACTGGGCCCACGACCTACGATTTCTGATCCGGAAGTTCTTATGGGTTCCAGAAGGTTTAATAAGCATGTCCTACAAATTAAGTCCGAATCGAACTGTCGGATTGCTCACAATCGGATGGTTATCGTTTAACGCAAACTTTAAGTTATTGAATCGGAACATCCGGGGCTCTGATTCACGATCCGCAAATTCTACACTATCCTAGGGATGCCTAGATCAACATATTTTAAATTGGAATCGATCCAATGGTCCGAACATATCGAACCCGGATAACGCCTAATATGCAACATCCGATCGACGATCAAACGATAACCAAATTCAAGTCCAAGCATACCATCTTGCTCGAGACGACATGAGGATTATTTTAGGACCCCAAGACCAGCCAAAAAGTGGCCCACGCACCGCCGCACATGCCGGCAGCGCGTGGGGGTCCAAAGCGATTCCGGCGATCAGAAAATTTCCAAACCGCCGGTCAAAACTTATACCTACATGATCAGGACATTGAGTGGAGCAACTGTTGTTCTTGGACCAACCCCAAAAAGTGGTATGAGGTGGCCGAAACCTGCCAAAACTTTAGTCGCTAAATTGACATCCAAAACGCAAAAATTGATCCTAAATAACCCAACCAACAGCTAGAACACATTGAAAGGATGAAAAAGCATACCTAGATCGCATAATTTGGTGGCCGAAAACGTCCGAACGAGCGAGGAAAAAAGTGGGTTAAAACTGGCCATGTTTTTGCAGTTTCTGGCAAATGCCTGCGGTTCCAGCGGCGAGGGAAGGGCGGGATGAAGAGAGAAGGAGTAGGCAGTTTGTTTGGTTCCGGCCTTGTGGCCGGTGGCAGGTTGTGGCGGCGGCAGTGGTCCACAACCTGGGGCTTGAGCCCCCTCCTACCCAGGCTAAACTAAAGCGTTAGAATTTCTCTAAGCGATAATTTCATAAACAGAGTGTAATGTACAAGTATCATGATTGCCACTGTTTTTCTTCCTTCCATCAACACAATAGTTAGTTATATAAATAATAGTACAACAGAGAAAATTATACCTGAAAGCTTCTCGTGCTGATCACGTGTTGTAAAATGAACGGTATATGCGGGAATATTGAGCTACATTTAAAGTAAATGAGACACAATATTTAACGAGGTTTAGCCATGCCTACGTCCTCGGAGAGCAGCAGTAACTTTTCCACTACGTTAAATAATAAAGCTAAAACTTTATTATTTACAATCTCTGTAGCTCACTAATTTTTTTTCTCTTGGAAAATTTCTCTCTACTCTCTTTTCTCTCCTCTCACTCTTCTTTCTTTATTCCTGCTCTCTGCCTGGGCTCTCATTTTCTTCTCTAATGTTTGGTGCCTAAAGCAAAGGAAGGGGGAAGCCTTATTCATAGGCAGAATTCTGTTGTGGCCGTGGCTTATTATTTTATTTTTGGGCAAGAGAGAAACTTCATAAAACCCAAAGCGGAAAACAGGGGAAACCTAAGCAACAAACAAAAAGCTGAAGACGTCACACCACGGCCGAAATTTAGATGAATAAAGCCCATTAGCACACCACGACCACACAGCAAGATCAGGATGGCGAACATTGCCAATGGGTAAGCACAAGATTGTGCTAATAGAGTCTTGATTAAGGAGATGCATAATTCTCTGAATATTCCATTGATGCATATCCTTATCCATAATTTCAGCAACAAACTAGGGAGCATCATGAGGGACAGATCGAATAGGATTGATGGTCCCCCATGAGGAGGAGGAAGCCATCTATTTGTCCAAACCACTTAAGATCTAGCATGCTTTAGAACCTCAAAAGTCTTTTCATGTTAGCAAACAAGCTTCACCATTATTGTCCTTATCTTCTTATGTGTGCTCCACCACATTCTTTACAACATGAAAATTAATAAACAATAGGATTATTTATGGATATGCCCCCTATGCTTTCAAAGTAGTCTCAGATTACCACATGTTCTTTGAAATGTCTCAATATACCACCTAAGTGTCTCACATAAGCGATTCCATTAGATTTGAGAGAAATTTCGTTAGCTAATGTGGCCCCCACTTCTTTTCAATCTCTTAACAAGGGAGAGGAAGGGTTAGTCAAGTTGAGAAAATGGGGAATTTGGGAGAAGAAGGTTAGGGTTTAGGAATCTCTTTTATCACACAGAGAAGAAGCAACTGAACCTCCAAATCTGAAATCCCTCTTCCCCCTTTTGTCCCAAATCGTGCCACCCATTTTCCCCTTTTCTCCCAAATTCCCCATTTTCTCTCAAATCCCTCGTTTTCTCCCAAATCTGAACCTCCAAATTCTCCCAAATTTGAACCTCCACCTCAGAGATTCCTAAACCCTAACATTCTTCTCCCAAATTCCCCCTTTTCTCAACCTGACTAACCCGTCCTCTCCCTTGTTAAGAGATTGAGAAGAAGTGGGGGCCACATCAGCTAACGAAACTTCTATCAAATCTGACGGAATCACTTACGTGAGACACTTAATGAAAGTGTAGGTGGTATATTGAGACATTTCAAAGAACATGTGGTAATTTGAGACTACTCTGAAAGCGCATGGGGCATATCCATAAATAAGCCCAAATAATATGGGAGTTGAGAGTTGCATAATCAATGACGTTAGCAGCCTCGTAGGAGTTGATTTCAATTGACCATTCTCTTCTGTAATAATAATAAGCCAATAATTGACTAAGAGCAACTCCAGCGCTGCCAGTAACCCGGGCAAAGGGCCCCCCGACCAAGCCCAAGGGAGCTCCAGCGCGCGACAACAAGCCCGGGCAAGCCCAAGGGCAGGTTTCGCCAAGGCTTCAGCCCGAGGGCGGTGACGTCAACGCTAATGTCATCGCGCGGTAATTCAAATTTTTTTTACCGTTGGCGCGTGTAATTCACGCGCCAACGGTAAAAAAATTTGACTTCCGTGCACTAATGTCGCCCCTGAAAGACTCCAACGGGCATGTGACACGTGTCGCAACCGGGACTCTCCGATCGGTTTTTTTCCAGAAATCTGACGGTCCTCGTTTTTTTGTCTTAAAAAATTGCCAAAAAAATCGAAAAAATTCTGAAATTTTTTTTTAAAAATACCAAAAAATTTTGTATTTTTTCCCTATAAATACCTAACCATTTTATTTACTTTCCACACCAAATCTTCATACAATTTCTTCTCCATCCAATATTTTTTACTCTCCACTCACATTATTCACTTTCCTCACCAATTCTCCATACAAACTCTTCTCCTTCCAACATTTTTTACTCTCCACTCACATTTTTCACTTTCCACACCAATTCTCCATACAAACTCTTCTCCTTCCAATATTTTTTACTCTCCACTCACATTTTTCTACTACTTTCCATTTGTATAAAAAAAACAAACAAACAAATAGCATCTTCTGGCGAAGCCGGAGGCTCGTGGGCAATTCAGGAAGATATTGCGTTGTGTCAGTCTTGGGTGAACGTTAGTCATGACCCTATCACGGGCAATGAGATGAAGTTCCATCATATGTGGAGCAAAATCATGGAGAATTTTGTCAAAGATCGGGTTCCATTCGGACCGAAATGGCCTTGTCTAGTAGATGAAAAATTCTGAATAAAGAGTTAGGGAAATGGAGAAATGCCTTGACAAAAGCAAGGGAGAACATTCGAAGCGGTCAAAATCTATCCGACGAGGTAAAATATTTATAATTGCCATTTTAATCAATTTAATGTAACTTTTTTTTATTGCATATTCTT
>NW_018921647.1:9274-33498 GCF_002207925.1 Prunus avium | reverse complement strand
TGAGATTATAATTTTTTAAACATATCTGAAAATCTTATCTGACATGGGACACGTGGCACAATTTTAGAGGGTGAAAATCTTATCTAAAATCTGAGATTAGAATTTTAAAAAAAATATTTGAAAATCTTATTTGACATGGGACACGTGACACAATTTTATAGGGTGAAAATCTTATCTGAAATCTGATATTATAATTTTTTTTAATGAATATCCGAAAATTTTATCTAGAATAAGATACATGGCAACCGAGATTCTCATCCGAAAATCTTTTCTGAAAAATAATGGACATGTGACAACCAAAAATCTTATCCGAAAATTTAATTACAAAAAATTATCAAAATTAATTGTTTAAAGTATAAAAAAAATATGAAATAAAGTACAATGAATAGTATTTGCCTTAGACTTGCCCTAGACTTAGCCCTCATGGGTGGAACCACAAATGGCAAGGCTGACACTATTTACATGAATAGTGGCAGCCCTTGCTTACCCTTGCCCTAGACTTATAGCCCTTATGGGTGGAGATGCTCTAAGAGCATGTCCAGCCTTGAGCCAAGACTGGGCAAAAGGCCCCCAAGGCAGCCCAAGAGAGCTCCAGCGGGAGAGAAATAGCCCGGGCAAATGGTGGGTCCCATCAAACTGGGCAAGCCCACGGGCAGATCTTGCCTGGGCTGCAGCTCGAAGGCGCTGACGTCAGCGCTGATGTCAGCGAGTAAAAAAAATTCAAAAAAATCCAAAAAATTTTCAAATTTTTTTTTAAAAAATACCAAAAAATTATAGATATTTTCCCTATAAATACATAACAATTTTATTCACTTTCTAAATTGTTTATATTTTGTTGCATAATCTTTTTTTTTCTTGCCCTTGCCCTAGCCTTCCAAGGGTGGAACCAACTAAGGCAAGGCTAACACTATTCACATGAATAGTGGCAGCCCTTGCCTTGCCTTAGCCTTCATGGGTGGACATGCTCTAAGGGTCGGTGTTGGCAGACAAGCTTCACCATCATTTTCCTTATCTTCTTTATGTGGGCTCCACCATATTCTGTACAACATGAAAATTAATAAATAATAAGGGAAATGAAGTTAGCAGCCTTGTAGGACGGGAATTTGACCATTCTCTTGTCTAATAATAATAAGCCAAGAATTGACTGAAATCTAGCAGTTTAAAAGCACCTTCACTTGATGAAAAATTAAAAACCAGACTTCAAAACTTGATCAAAAACTTGAGCTAATTTCCAAACATAAGAAACTAAAGATGGCAAATGCTGCTTCTTCAGCCCATATCCCAGAGGTGGTGCTTGGCTCCTCCGTTGGCCCCAAGAGCATGCCTGTGCTTGGCTTTGGCACAGCAGCTGACAACATACAGCCTAATCTGTTGAAAACAGCAGTTCTTGAGGCCATCAAGCTTGGCTACAGGCACTTTGATACAGCTGCCATTTATGGCTCAGAGCAGACTCTGGGTGAAGCTATAAAAGAAGCACTTAAGCTTGGCCTTGTTGCTTCCAGAGACCAACTCTTCATCACTTCAAAGTTATGGAGCAATGATGCTCACCCTCATCTTGTCATTCCTGCTCTCAAGAAATCACTTGAGTGAATCTCAAAATCTCACAATCTATTTTTGTTTTTTGTTTTTTTTTTTCAAGCAATTGGAATTTTGGGGTGAGTGGTTTTGTTTGATTATATGATTATGTGTGCAGAAATCTTCAATTGGAGTATCTTGACCTGTATCTCATCCACATGCCCATCAGTTCCAAGCCAGGAAAATTGATGGTTGGAAAATTGGTATCCCCACCAGTTGACCTTATGCCCCTGGACTTCATGGGTGTGTGGGCAGCCATGGAAAAATCTCAGAGACTTGGCCTCACCAAATCAATTGGAGTCAGCAATTTCTCCAGCAAAAAGATTGAAACTTTACTCTCTTTTGCTACCATTCCTCCTTCAGTTAATCAAGTAAGTCCATTTTCTTTCTATACATGCTTTGGTTTCTTTTCTTTTCTTTTCTTTTTCCAAATAAACAAAATTCATTAATTTGGGAGTCTATGTGTAAATATAGGTGGAGATGAGCCCATTCTGGCAACAGAAGAAGCTAAGAGACTTCTGCAAGGACAATGGTATAGTTGTGACCGCGTTCTCTCCTTTGGGTGCCATGGGAACCGGCTGGGGTACCAATCATGTTTTGGAAAGCAAAGTGCTTCAGGATATAGCAGAGGCTCGAGGAAAAACAATTGCTCAGGTTCTGTCACATTTTTTATCTTTTATTCTTGAGATCATTCTGTCACATTTTGCCACATTAATTGTTATATAGCAAAACACAAAGTGTCATATTATTTTTCATTCAAAATTAGGAGTAGATATAACCCATTAATTATTTTCAAGTATATACATTTTGGGCATGGCTTCAATTCAAACAAACAATTTGTAACTGTGTGTTGGAACTTAAACTTTGGCAGGTTTGCATTAGATGGGTGTACCAGGCAGGGGCAACTCTTGCTGTTAAGAGCTACAACAAGGAGAGGTTGAAGCAGAATCTGCAGGTGTTTGACTGGGAGCTATCAGAGGATGACCTTAACAAGATCAATCAAATCCCACAGCACAAAATGATGTTGAAAGAAGAACTGGTTTCGGCTGATGGATCATCATCACCGTACAAATCCGTTGAAGAATTATGGGATGGAGAGATTTAGGCCTGAAATGAAAACCAATCCTTGTGTAACATGTTTTGTGTGCGTCCAAAAATAAAGGCGCCTTTTAGTCATTTCCAGGAAAACCTAGCCGCTCTCTCCCTAGGAAGGAAAAACCCAAGGTTTGAAGACTTGGCCGCCACCTCCTTTTGGGGTGGGTGGCCTCTGCGTTTCCCCCTCCCTCCCCCTCTGCCCTGCCTCCATCTCGCCTCTCTCTTCTCCTCTCGTCCCTGCCCATTTCCTTCCTTGTTTCCAGTCCGCTCCTCCCCTCCCTCCCCTCCTCTCTCCTTGGTTTTCTTTTCCTCTTCCTATTCTCTTGCTGTGACTTTTGGTTTTCGGTGGCTTGGGTGGTTTATCCCTGTAGCCGATGTGGTTGCTCTGTTGTTTCAGTTTGTGTTGTCGGCGCTTTGTATTTTGTTTGTTTCTTTTGCAGATCTGAGATTTGAGATTCATGCTGGATATCTACTCCAGATGTGTTGATTTGGTGACAAATGAGGTGACCGAGCGTGCCTTTTGTGCTGTTTGTGCTTCAATCCGTTGGTGGTGTTCATCAATAATCTCTTCTTGTATTTTACTTGTAGGAGCCTCAAGTGTCGATGTCAGTGTACTCCCTCCTATCTTTTCAAGATAAAGTTTTTTAATTTTTTCAAGATAACTCTATCCATTAGGCTCTGTTTGGTGGGCTGGACTGGATTGGATATATTCAATTAAAATGGACATGAGTCCAGTCTGTTGTTTGGTGAGCTTAAAATGCATTATGGACTGGACATGGCTCTTAGACACCAATCCAGAATAACAAGGGACTCCAAACCCATCAATAGACATGGGTTTACAATGAATCTGAGCGCCTCGTCTCCCTCCGCCTCCTTCGCATCGTCTGTACTTTGTTATCCAGTCTGTTATCTAGTGGTTTGCCTTCTTCTCTCTTCTATCATGTCTCTCCTCTCTCCTCGCATCGTCTGTACTGTTGTGATTTTTGCATCGAATTTTCAGTTTTTTATATAAAAATTGATATTTATTATTATCTTGATATGAGATTGGGTAACGGTTAGATCTTGATAAAAGTCTCTGTTTGGATTCGATGCCATGGGTTCTCTTTTCGGTTTGGTATTGTGAAATTTTTTGTTTTTTCCTTGTCTCAAAAATTGGGAATTGTTATTACTCAGAGGCTACAATCGGCAACAATGGCAGCTCTTGTTATTGGGTGGTTCTTGTAAAAAGTTGGGCCTCTTTCTTCAATCTCCCCCAAAAAGTTAAAAATTTTCATTTGGTTCCAGTTTGAAAAAGAAATAACTCTACATGCATCAGAGATCCCTCTCGCATTCAATGTCTGATCCAGTCCATTGTTTGGTGCAAAAGTGAACTGCACTAGACTTAAAATCCCAGCCAATCCAATCCAATCCAATACTTACAAGTTAATCCTAACCAGTCCAGGCCAGCCTACCAAATGAGGCCTTAAGGGCTCGTTTGGTACACCGTATTAGACTCTGTATAGGAGTAAATAGTCTATGTCAGGTGTTTTGGTGTCAACTTGTATTATTTAATTACATGACTATTTTATACAGGTTGGGCTTTTAATACTCTCCTTACCTGACTAACTAATACAGCTCACACACCCTGGTTTAGATAATACACGCTTAATTATATGGCTAGGGAAAAATAACACACCTTCACTTGAAAAATCATACGATATTTTCATCTTCTTCTCCACAGGTTATTCTCTTCACTCTTCTCCATGTTTCCATCTCTCTCTCATACTCTTTTCAATATGCTTCTTCTCTCTTCTTCTGTGTTAATCTTCTCTTTTTCTTTATTGATTTATTATATTTCCTCTTTTATTAATTTTTTTGTGAAAATTAGGTTATGAGTTTTTCCTTTTTGACTGTTTTTTTATAATCAAAACCCATAAGAATTAGAACAATACATGAGTGACCTTGCTGCCCAAACTTGATTGGTTGTTCCAATCATCAATTTAATGTAGTCTTGTTAATCATGCTTTCGTTGTTTCGGTGGGAAAGGTTGTGGAAGGTTAAATATGTGCACTAGATATACCTTGCATGCATAAGTGGGTTTGAGGCGCTCTTCGTGTTCGTCTTTTGTGGTGGAATGTCTGAACAGCATAGTGTATTCTGAACTTACTCTATTTGCACACAAAGGAATTGATGAGGACTCAAATTGAAGCCCTTACGAACTTATGCAACTTATATAAATTCTCTAGTTGCTTCTCAGTATCATCCTCTTGAAGAATTGATTACAAAAGCAAATTTGGAATTTTGTAATTTCTACAGAGAGGATTTACTCTCATATCTGTATGATCAATTACAGGTTAGATTAGTTTGTGTAATTTTATCTTATAGATCTTGGCAAAAAGAAATTTTAAAAAAAAATCTTGTCATATGAACCTTATCTAAAAAAATTCATGTCATTTGAATTTCAATTTCCACTTAAATTATCAAATTTTTTTTTTTTTTAAATTGTCTGATTCGATGTTATCCGTAACAACACCAAACACAGTATAACTTAGTGAGACTATTTATCCAGAACAACACCAAACGCCTTATAATATTATGGATAAACAGTCAGTACTCTTCGAAACTAATTAATATTATCCGACAAAAATTAATCAGTACAGTCCGATGTACCAAACGAGCCCTAAGAGTAGGAAACAAAATGTGGAATACTCAAACCAAATGTAGTCCATTACCAACAAATAAAGCAAGCCCAACATAAAAATACAAATCCAAATAAACAATAAAAACCCATGAAACATTTATACAAGCTATGGTCTGTGTCTTTTTCTCTCCTAGCTATATTAGTTATATATACAAGATTTATCACAAAAGAGAGGTTGGTGGGCTTTAAAGACATCAAAGCATCAGTTGAAAAAATCAGCCAATATTAATAGAAAATAACTCCTATTAATAAAGACAATTTAAGGCAATTATTGAAATATTAAATATATATATATATATATATATTTAAAATAAACATACCAATTTCAACAATCCCCCACTTGTTTATTTTAGAAATAAATTCATTAAGCAACATATTATAAGACTGTGCATAAGTAGAGGTGTTTTTCAACTTAAACCTTTAGATAGTGACGGAGCTTCATAATATACAAGAGTAACATATAGTTTTGAACTCTATCTTAAACAACACCACACACACAACCCTACTAAGGTGAACTCTATCATATTGGCGAGTCCTTACTTAGTTAGAATTTTGGTTACTTACCAATTATTATTTAGTCCTATTGTAATAGAGATTTATTTTCTTTTGTAATTTAAATTTATTTCCTATTTTATTTAGGGTTGTACTTTTTTATAAATACCTCCATATTAGATAAGAATAAGAATATGAGCATATTTGAATATTTACCCTACTTTGTTTGACTCATCATCCGGGTGCATCCGAATTTGATGATAACTAGACCGTAAGTCTAATTTAGAAAATATGGTGACCCTCTTGAGTTCATCCAATAGCTCATCAATGATAGGAATAGGAAACCAGTCTTTTATAGTGGCTGCATTAAGAGCCATGTAATTGACACATTACCTCCAATAGCTATCTGGAGATAGGGATATCTGTAGGGGCGCATATTTACTCACGTGGTGCCTGGGATTGAGGGAATCTGGTGGTTGACTTGACGGTGCGGGGGTAGGGCGGCTGGTATGTGGTACAAATCCGAGAATTGGGCAATGAGTTCGAGTATTTCAGAGGGAGGGGTGGGTTGTTCAACTGGTGTGTTAGTTGAAATTGGTATAAGCTTGCTAAAGAGTTTAATGTTGCGATATGACATTTCGCTACCAACTCCACTATCTGAATTTAGATGCATTGCATGGAGAATACCCAGTTATATTTTTCTTTCGATACAAGCGATATCTGAGAAGAAGAAAATTGAAAACAATACATCATGAGCCATGAATGCAATTGCACCAAGCAGTGAAAATGAAAAGGTGAAATTTCCCAAACTGTCAAATGATTCATAGTTAAATGAAACGCTGTGAAGGTTAATGAATATGAATGGTACAGCCAGAGTGGAAATACGGACTAAGACTGAAATAAACCAACACACCTCATACTTCAAAGTTTTGACGAAGCAGTCAAAGGTGTTTAAAACCCCTTCTCTTTTTTTAAACATTTAAGGCCCTGGTCATACTGTGGCAATTAACAGTAGAGGTGGGCTTGGGAACAAGGCCCATCAAGCTATAATGATGGTAACAGGAAGAATTTTGAAGGTGAAAGTAAGTGTATAATCTTGAACCTGTACCAAAAGCTGATGAATTGTCCCTTGTGTGGTGAGATGTTCTCCTGAAGCTGTGTAGAGGTGTTACACAAAAGAGAGGTCGAGAGCCAGACTCAGTTTGTGAGCAATTGAAGGGTGGAGAAAACTGAATGTAGGCCCCTAAGTCCACAAAAATGTGAATTGGGGTATTGTGACAGGAGCCGTCTAATCGCATTGTCCAAGGAAAGGTCGCACCGGTGATGGAGTATATAGTAAATGTGGTGTCTTGGGGTTCTTTAGTATGAAGGAAGTCATGAAATTTCACTGAGTCATCTTCGGCAGTGGTGGCATCAATCAAAGCCACGATGGGTTTCACACAGCGGTGGCCTGGCCTGTACTTTTCGTTACAATTGTAACAGAGCCCTTTGGCTCGCCGGTCTTGTGCCTCTGCCTAAGTAAGGCTGCGTTGTGCCAGCGGACCAAGTGGTGGGTTGGGGACGGTAAGGGAAGTGATGGAGGTGGGAATGTGAGGTTAAGAGCTGGGAAGAGCAGCCAGGGTTTGAATTTGTGTATCTTCTATAGGTTTTGAGTAATGGAAGGTATAAGAGCGTGCACCAGAGTGCAGTGATCAACAAAGTTGAGCCAAGGTTGTCATTAACAATGTTCTACGGCCCCAAAAAGGACACAGTGATTGGTCGAATTGAGGATTTGATTGACGAGGAACACCCTCCATTGTATCGGAGCTATAAGTACGCAGAGTTTTTTGAAGAATTCTACAAGCAAGAAGGGAAAAGAAGGTTGGTGAAGGAAGCTTTTTGAGTTGCGCAATTGATAATGGCCATGAATCAATGAACCTTTTCACAATGTTTATTCTTTGAGCATCGATTTTTAAACACTTTTGTAGTTCCATTTGAATTAAGTTGGTCAGTTCTTGTTTCTTCTTCTTTGGTTTTTTGGATCAAATGCAGTTGGAAATACAAATGACTTCATTACGTAGGACGTGCTTATGAAATATGAACCAGAAAAGAATCTCTAATGGGCCACAAGTATCACTACCAAAAAAAAAATGTATTGCTAAATACAGCCTAAATTTGGTCTCTACACCCAGCATTAAAAAAAAATTAATGCTAGTGATAAAATGTCATCAACTTGGATTTTTTTTTACTAGATTTTCAGACTGTAAAGAAAATTTATCATCAACTTTAATTATTTTTTTTCACTAAATTTGCTCTCTACACCCTATAGTCATCAACTTTGATTATTTTTTGGGAGATTCACTATTATAACCAACATAGGAGCCCAAATATTAAAAAATAAAACCCTATATGAAATGGACTTTAGAAACACACTCAAAGCCCATTTACAACATAACAAAAAGACTTTGAATTTCTTTTAAATTACAAAACTGTCATTGATTTCTTAAAACAAACTCAGCCCCAAAACCTCATAAAAAAGCCCAAAACACTCAATAGGGCATCAAAGTAATTTAATAATCAAAATTAAATGCAATAGGGCTAGCTGTCATTTTGTGGATTTTTTTGGGGTTTATTTATAGAATTGAAGGTTAATGAATATGAATGGTACAGCCAGAGTGGAAATACGGACTAAGACTGAAATAAACCAACACACCTCATACTTCAAAGTTTTGACGAAGCAGTCAAAGGTGTTTAAAACCCCTTCTCTTTTTTTAAACATTTAAGGCCCTGGTCATACTGTGGCAATTAACAGTAGAGGTGGGCTTGGGAACAAGGCCCATCAAGCTATAATGATGGTAACAGGAAGAATTTTGAAGGTGAAAGTAAGTGTATAATCTTGAACCTGTACCAAAAGCTGATGAATTGTCCCTTGTGTGGTGAGATGTTCTCCTGAAGCTGTGTAGAGGTGTTACACAAAAGAGAGGTCGAGAGCCAGACTCAGTTTGTGAGCAATTGAAGGGTGGAGAAAACTGAATGTAGGCCCCTAAGTCCACAAAAATGTGAATTGGGGTATTGTGACAGGAGCCGTCTAATCGCATTGTCCAAGGAAAGGTCGCACCGGTGATGGAGTATATAGTAAATGTGGTGTCTTGGGGTTCTTTAGTATGAAGGAAGTCATGAAATTTCACTGAGTCATCTTCGGCAGTGGTGGCATCAATCAAAGCCACGATGGGTTTCACACAGCGGTGGCCTGACCTGTACTTTTCGTTACAATTGTAACAGAGCCCTTTGGCTCGCCGGTCTTGTGCCTCTGCCTAAGTAAGGCTGCGTTGTGCCAGCGGACCAAGTGGTGGGTTGGGGACGGTAAGGGAAGTGATGGAGGTGGGAATGTGAGGTTAAGAGCTGGGAAGAGCCGCCGGGGTTTGAATTTGTGTATCTTCTATAGGTTTTGAGTAATGGAAGGTATAAGAGCGTGCACCAGAGTGCAGTGATCAACAAAGTTGAGCCAAGGTTGTCATTAACAATGTTCTACGGCCCCAAAAAGGACACAGTGATTGGTCGAATTGAGGATTTGATTGACGAGGAACACCCTCCATTGTATCGGAGCTATAAGTACGCAGAGTTTTTTGAAGAATTCTACAAGCAAGAAGGGAAAAGAAGGTTGGTGAAGGAAGCTTTTGAGTTGCGCAATTGATAATGGCCATGAATCAATGAACCTTTTCACAATGTTTATTCTTTGAGCATCGATTTTTAAACACTTTTGTAGTTCCATTTGAATTAAGTTGGTCAGTTCTTGTTTCTTCTTCTTTGGTTTTTTGGATCAAATGCAGTTGGAAATACAAATGACTTCATTACGTAGGACGTGCTTATGAAATATGAACCAGAAAAGAATCTCTAATGGGCCACAAGTATCACTACCAAAAAAAAAATGTATTGCTAAATACAGCCTAAATTTGGTCTCTACACCCAGCATTAAAAAAAAATTAATGCTAGTGATAAAATGTCATCAACTTGGATTTTTTTTTACTATATTTTCAGACTGTAAAGAAAATTTATCATCAACTTTGATTAATTTTTTCACTAAATTTGCTCTCTACACCCTATAGTCATCAACTTTGATTATTTTTTGGGAGATTCACTATTATACCCAATATAGGAGCTCAAATATTTATTTTTTTAAAAAACCCTATATGAAATGGACTTTAGAAACACACTCAAAACCCATTTACAACATAACAAAAAGACTTTTTAACTTCTTTTAAATTACAAAACTGTCATTAATTTCTTAAAACAAACTCAGCCCCAAAACCTCATAAAAAAGCCCAAAACACTCAATAGGGCATCAAAGTAATTTAATAATTAAAATTAAATTCAATAGGTCTAGCTGTCATTTTGTGGATTTTTTTGGGGTTTATTTATAGATATTAAATGGTGTATGGTTTATCTATATTTTTAGTGCTAAGAATGGGTATGAGACTAAATATCTCTTTTTTTTTTTCACTAAATTTGGTCTCTACACCCTATAGTCATCAACTTTGACTTTTTTCACCAAATTTTCAAACAAAAACTTTATGTGGGCTCCACCATATTCTGTACAACATGAAAATTAATAAATAATAAGGGAAATGAAGTTAGCAGCCTTGTAGGACGGGAATTTGACCATTCTCTTGTCTAATAATAATAAGCCAAGAATTGACTGAAATCTAGCAGTTTAAAAGCACCTTCACTTGATGAAAAATTAAAGACCAAACTTGAATACTCTGATAAAAAAAACTTCAGATAATTTCCAAAGAGAAGGAACTAAAGATGGCAAATCCTGCTTCTTCAGCCCAAATCCCAGAGGTAGTGCTTGGCTCCTCCACTGGCCCCAAGAGCATGCCTGTGATTGCCTTTGGCACAGCAGCTAATAACTTACAGCCTATTCAGTTGAAAACAGCAGTTCTTGAGGCCATCAAGCTTGGTTACAGGCACTTTGATACAGCTGCCGTTTATGGCTCAGAGCAGCCTCTGGGTGAAGCTATCAAAGAAGCACTTAAGCTTGGCCTTGTTGCTTCCAGAGACCAACTCTTCATCACTTCAAAGCTATGGAGCAATGATGCTCACCCACATCTTGTCATTCCTTCCCTCAAGAAATCACTTGAGTGAGTCTCACAATCTAATTTGGTTTTTCATTTTTTCTTTTCTTTTCTTTCAAGCAATTGGAATTTTTGGGTGAGTGGTTTTGTTTGATCATATAATTTTGTGTGCAGGAATCTTCAATTGGAGTACCTTGACCTGTATCTCATCCACTGGCCCATCAGTGCCAAGCCAGGAAAATTTGTGTTCCCACTAGTTGACGTTGTGCCAATGGACTTCAAGGGTGTGTGGGCAGCCATGGAAGAATCTCAGAAACTTGGCCTCACCAAATCAATTGGAGTCAGCAATTTCACTTGCAAAAAGATTGAAACTTTACTCTCTCATGCTACCATTCCTCCCTCAGTCAATCAAGTAAGTTTATTTTCTTTCTATATATACATATATGCATGGTTTGGTTTTTTTTCTTTTTTAAATTTATAAAAATGAACAACCTTTCATTAATTTTGGAGTCTATGTGTAAATATAGGTGGAGATGAGCCCATTCTGGCAACAGAAGAAGCTAAGAGACTTCTGCAAGGCCAATGGTATAGTTGTGACTGCCTTCTCTCCTTTGGGTGCCAAGGGAACCAGCTGGGGATCCAATCATGTTATGGACAGCAAAGTGCTTCAGGATATAGCAGAGGCTCGGGGAAAAACAGTTGCTCAGGTTCTGTCACATTTGTATTGTTTATTTTCTTGAGAATCTTTCTGTCACAATAATTGCTATATATTATATTTCAGTCAAAATTAGGAGCAGAACCCATTAATTATTTTCAAGTATAACAAACAACTTGTGACTCAGTGTGTTGGTACTTAAACTTGGGCAGGTTTGTATTAGATGGGTGTACCAGGCAGGGGCAACTCTTGCTGTTAAGAGCTACAACAAGGAGAGGTTGAAGCAGAATCTGCAGGTGTTTGACTGGGAGCTATCAGAAGATGACCTTCACAAGATCAATCAAATCCCACAGCACAAAATGGTTACCAGGGAAGAACTGGTTTCGGCTGACGGACCATACAAATCCCTCGAAGAATTCTGGGATGGAGAGATTTAGGCCCGAAATGAAAACCAACCCTTGTTACGTTTTTTTGTGCAAGTTCATCCAAATAAAGCCGCCAGGGCCCATCTCCTAATAGAATATTTTCTCTCTTATGTTTCCGTCACCGAACTTTTGTTTTTCTTTTTCTTTTATTGTGTTTTATAATCTATTTTCACATACCCCATCATTAGTTTCCTTGGTTTGAATAAAATTATAATACTTGGTAGGAAGGACGGCCCTCCACTATATATTTTTTAGTCGTCATAATTATTGATTAATTTATAGAAACCAAATAAAAAAGAAATAGATTTGATCATTTTAACCTTCTGGAAAGTGGTTTAACAGTATCCTACACTAGCCCACCATGTCTGATTTCTTCTTGAGAAAGACCATGGAGTTTGGATCATCTTTTGACAAAGAGAGAACAATGAAAAATAAAAAATAAATCTGGTTAGTCCACAAGTTGAACTCTGTTTAGAGACTTTTCCTATTGAGCTTCCACAGTCCAATCCATCCATTGTATCGGAAACCCATTGGGCCTACCACTTCCATCAATTTGTCTGTAAACATTAACAACGAAATTCTATAATGAGGATGGCGTATACAGACTGTCTTGTATTAGGCCTTCTATTATTTTCTTTGGTTTGAGTGACGGCCGAAGCCCAACCCTAGCATGACCAATTCCTTCTTGTATTGTTTTCTGTTTTCTTTTCTAAAATAATTCTACTCTACTTTGAACATATTTAACCAAACAAAGGAAATTAAAATCGAATTCTATGACTTTAAGAGAATCCACAATAAACTCCCTAAACCACCTCTTTAGATAAAATTTAGGGATGAAATGAGAAAACCCACCTCCAACCATGCTCCATATCCAACTCCTAAAATAGAAAAACCTCTAGGAGCTCCTAAATATGAGGAGAGAGAAAGGACTTCTAGTGGCTCCCTAGTATTTTCCTATTATTAAATATTGTTTTACTTTAATGCTATTTTAAGTATTTATTTAATGTTAACTATTTATTATTATTATTTTATATGAAGAATGAGCATTTATGCTAAACTAAAAATAAAAAAATATCATTTATGATTCCCTAATCTAGAGAGGATTGTTGGAGTTGAAATTTTATAAGAAGCTCCTAGAATTACTTTTTAGTATTTTTAGCTAAATTATAACTAAAAAATAAGGAGCATGATTGTGAATGCTCTGAGTCCCATTATGTTGAGTCAATGTTTAATTAATATCTTGAATTATCGATCTGGGCCAAACCCACAGTAGAAGTTGTGGTCCAGTTTGCTGTGATCGTACTATCTCATGAATTCTTAAGATTTCCTACTCATCCAATCTTTACCATTACTACGCAAGTGCAAGTGAGTTTTTCCCACTTTTAAATAACTCCTTTTGCCTCGTGGCCTAATTTTCATAAATTTATGGGACCACTCCCTTCTTATTAAGTAGTTCTGAACAAAGTTTATTTTATGTCATTGAACTTTAACTCGATTCGGGTTTTGATTCTTCAATTTTTAAAATTGTTCCCGTGATCCTTCAACTTCAATTTTATTATGCCAAAGTTCAGGAATCATTGGACCTAACAAAACAAACAAACAAATTTAACCAAAAAAGGTTAAGAATCTTATAATAATGCCCTAGATAAAAAATAAAAATAAAGTATAGCAATACCATCTAGGATCTCTTACATTTGATTTGAGCTCTTTGCATTGCTGGAGAAGGAAAATATAACGTTAATATCTGTGTAAAGGGAAGGGAAAGGGGACACAATAGGTAACTATAGTACCAATCATACAACTTCTTAAAAAAGCACCGCCTCTATAAAGCACGACAAACTTGTAAGCAAGCATTAAGCACTAAGCTGTAATAAGCACTTTTTAGTACCCACCATGCATATATAGATAAAGATATATGGTCCATTAGATAGACCATATAGGGGTCTCAGTAGCAAAAAGCAGCTTCTGTAGTAGTCGTATATAATGTGGTAACTGGTGATGACATTCATTTCTATGTCCATCAAAAGCAAAAAGCAGCTTCTGTGATCCTGTTGCACGCCTGTCCTCTCTTCTTCTCTGTTTCACACATACGCATCTCTGAGAAGCGATGAGTCTGCACCGCTTGACCGACTATTATCATTTCCTAATTACTAAAGCAAAAGTTAATTAATTGTAATTAAAAACAATTTAAGTAAAGTCAACCATTGCAGCAGCATGGGGCATGCAGCCGCAATATTAATAAGAGCAATGTAGGGCATGATGAGTGCTCTAGAAACTCTACCATGGCTATGTAACGTGTAGAGGCAGCAGCTAAAAGGTTTTTATAAAAAATTTGCTTCTTTTCCAACTATTTGTACGTTGCAAGTGTCAAGACTCTGGGCAGACACGTGGCACATGATTGGTGATTTATAAGTTTTACAAAGAGAGGCAAAATCCTGACAATAAATCTATAAGAAAGCAACTTCTCATCATAACTCCGACATTAGCATAAATTTTACAACACATACTACTACTGTTTTTTTTTTGGCCTTCTCCTGCATGTTTAAGAACTGCCTAATAAATGTTTTGGATTTTGACATATGATTCTTTCCTTTTGGTTATAACTTTTATTATATGGTTCACATAAATTAAAGGGAACTTGTTGAACAAGGATTTTAAATTAGCTTATTTTTCGTGGGATTCTATTTAAAGTGGTGATGGTACACCGTGAGTTAAAGTGATAAGTAAAAATGTTTCCTTTAAAATGATACTTGTAAAGCAATGTGTTGGGTATCTCTATGATGATTTGTTGTCTAAGTAATGGACTAATCTAATTCTATCAAATAATACCATCATAAAATTCAGCAAAACTAAATATCATTGGCTACATATTTGGATCATCCTCCTCCTTACTTTGATATATATATGCAGATAATAAAATGCCATTGAATATTTGAAGGTCACATAACATAACAGTGGAAGGAGACATACGTCCGATGGTGCGGAAACGATGAGCCATGGGAGTTTATCAAGTGAAAAATACCAGAGCAAGTAGGAGTCTCTTTAGGCTGCGTTTGGTTCATGGGAAAGGAATCTTGGGGATGGGAAACCAATTGCTTTCCCATGTTTGGTAAGTCAGGCATGAGAAAGCGTTGCCTAGCACATGGGAAAGTATGAGGGAAAGTGAATCCTTCCTTCCTACTTGGGTTTCACTTTCCCTTCCCATGGGAAAGTAAGACTAACTTTTTTTATGACTAATTTGTCCTTACTAACAATTTATAATTACAGTTTTTATCCAACAATTATTGGTATTTTTTTATTATTTTAATAGGAATACAATTGGGAAACTAAACAAAATTTGTTTTCCATTCCTACTCAAAACAAACATGGGAAAGGAAATAAAGTGATATTTCCGGGTTACTTTCCCGGTATTACCAAACATGGGAAATGAATCACCATTTCCTATTCCTTGGAAAATGACATGGGAAATGATTTCCCATCAAATTCATTCCGTGAACCAAACGGGGCCTTAGGATTTAGGGATTCTTTTCTTCTTCTGCTTCGAAATTTGTTTTTTTTGTGTGTGTGAGAATAAAATGTAAATATGAATTTGATGAGAGAAGAACTGTGGATGGATTAAATTAGGGGACAAATTGATCAGATTAGGGAACATATGTATCAGGATAGTCTGTCAACAACTGTAAGTTTTTCAGTATCGCATTTACATCTTCATAGAAAGGTGTAATTGCTTGTTACTATCCCTCATCCCAAAGACTAAAACCATCGGTTGGTGACACCTATCGACTGGCCCAGCTGGTGCACCAGTAGGGGTAAATATAGCCAACAGTGTTTAACTAACTCAAAATTATATACTAAATATATCTTTTAATTTGAACAAACTTGTGTGGTATTGAATTTATACACTTATACTAAGCCACGAATTCTTTTCATTGAATAGAATATTTGTACACATCTTTGGGTCGGTCCTTCTTTGATTTGCAGCCACAATTCAAGTTGACTTTGGACATAACCGTCTCCGGAGATCCATAAAATATCATGTGTTTGCCATTATTCTCTCTAATCAAGAAATTTAGAATGGGACAAGAAATTTAATAACAATGATTTAATTTGAGACTTTTGATCGTCCAACTACGACCAAAACTACGAAGCCTAAGAACGTATAGAAACACAAATCGAGAAATTTACTCATAAATTTTAGCTGAGCAGAAACATTAAGAAAAATATTTATGTCACAATGCTAAATGTAGGGGTTCGTAATTCTAATGGTATTTATAGACCTCATTCTCTAACACTGAATTGGAATAATGGTCACAAGTTTTACATTTGAAACTTCAAAATCTCCGGAGATAAATATTAAATTTATAATTAAAAAAATATCACACAAGTCATCATCAAATGATACAATTTGTTCTCTTTTTTAAAGATGCTCTAATTTTATTCTTGCTTTCTTACAATTTCAACGTATAAATTTCTTTAATCAAGAAGCAATGTTCATGGTCCTTCACATAGCCTAAAGACTTGTATTTTACATCCTTCGGCCATCTCCAGCCACGGGGCCCTCGAATTATGTAAAATCCATCTCCAACCATGTACAACAAAAAATGAGGTCAAATTTTGAGGGCCATTACATTTAGCTCTTTAGCTGTTCTTCCATGCCACATGTAGCTTAGCTTTAGATCATGCCAAATTTTTTGTGGGCCCAATGCATGTGCTATCCAACACGAGGAAGATTCATGCATGGGCATGCTCATGCGATCAGTTTGTGCAACTAGAAATTAATGGACAAATTAAAGACGCGCTGACATTAACTAGCAGTTACATTTTGTTTTTTCTTTTAACGTTTTACATGTTTTTAAATTAGTTTTGAATATATATAATCATTTTACAAAAAATTCCCATTGTTGTCTTTAAAAAATAAAAATAAAAACGTAAAATATGTCTGTAAATACCGCAAAATTTCTTCAATTTTTTTTGGTAGTCTTCAATTTTAAGTTGTTGTAGTCTTTAATTTTTAAATAGTAGTATAATTAATTTAAACAATACATAGTAATGGAATGTATGAGTATTGTATCATAATTTTTTTAATAAAATAAAATAAAATATAAAGGGCCCTAAAATATATCCCTGTGTGGCTGGAGATGAAATTTTTTAGCCATACACTATTTTTTTTATTTTAAAAAGCTAAATTGTAGCACGAGGTTACATTTAGCCCTGATGACTGAGATGACCTTAATTTCCTTTGTTTTGATTTCCCTAGGGATACAATAACGAACTCAAAGAGGAAAAACAACAAATAACCCATTAGGTCTCTCTTCGTCACTTCATGTATGTGACTACATGTCCTCTCAAATTTATCTTCAAATCCTTCTGCTCTCTAAGCTTCCCACGCGTGCCCAACTCAACCCACCCCCTATCCTCCGCTCTTCTCTCTCCCTCTCTCTGTAAGACTTTGCAGCGACATCTGACATCTGTAAATGTTCTACCTTTTTGACATTCTGCAGAGGTAGGGATCTCATAGGCTTAAGTGTTTCAAAAATATCGTGAAATTTTAAATGCATGTGAAGGATAAACGCATTTTCTGAATTTCCAAATTGCCACTCGCTCACAATCCCCATTTTTCTTAATAGAAGAAAAAAGGAGGAGGAAGAAATGGACAAACAATTAGGTTAGGGTTTCAAGAAAATGGAGTCTAATAACAAGCAGACAGAAGAGACGTGTTGATACCGGTCTCTTCCAAAGATCTCCTCAATATCCAGTTTTATGGCTCCCCAAATACTACTACGAAAGCCAAGTTTTGTATTTCAAGAGAGTTTATTTTCATGTCTTAAATTTTTTTTTAATAGGAAATTTGAAAGCTGAATCACAATTTTGTCGTTCATCGTCTGGGCCGTTTTGCATTATGTTGTTTTAATTTTCATAATCAGTACTTATAGATAATTGACAATTACAATGCATGACAAACCAGGATTAGTGTCAACATGTTGCTCGTGTCATATTATGTTTTGGTTTTCTTTAGAGCATTTGCAACGGTGAGGGTCATTTTAATTTTATTTCAATAAATTGAACTTTTGACTTGCAATTGCATCTATTGTAATGAACTAAATCGCACCATTACAAGTGAGATTTGACTATTTTAGTTCAATTTCATGCACTAAAATTGCATTCATTCAAAACATAGCTATTGAATTGTACCATTGCAAGTCAAAACATAGCTAAACCCTTTTTTTTTGTGGGACAAATAATATATATGCCAAAATAATATTGAAAACTGGAATAATTTCTATTTTCATGTGGTGGTTTATGCCCTGGGGCCAATTGACCAACCTTGTTCCTTTGTGCATCCGTCACTGATGTTAAAACATTGGTAAGTGAATGAATTGGCTCATCGTTTGGAATGGTTTATTCATTTAAAAAGGGTTATATTTGGGGTTGAATAATGTTACTCTTACCACATTCTCATACCACCTTATGTGGCAGATGAAATGGACAGACACATCAATTAAAAAGTGTCAACAAATCATAAAAGAAAAAGAAAAAGTTAAATTAATTTTAATTGATGTGGTTGTCCACCTCATCTACTACATAAGGTAGTATAAGAATGTAGTGTACAATTGTGTTAAGAGTAGCATTATTCTTTGGGGTTAGGCCATCTTCAACCTATAAGGCCAAACCCAAAATATCCCAAATTTTAACCCAATTCATTCCTCTCCCCACCCAAGAAAAGTAAGGGGCTAAAATTTGGGAAAATCCAAACTCGAGGCCAAATGCCAATCTAGTTATTGCCTAGACTAAAAAAAATTTTGGTGGTGCCCACTCGCAGCCCATATGCAGGGAGGACAAATAGGGCTCGCTGTTACTATGCTCCAGAATATCTCTCACCACGTGTCAGCTATTGGTAATGTCACCGTTAGACAATTCAAACATCTCTTCTTTTTTTAAAATTTCAAGAGTAACCCGAATCAACGATCCATATTATATCATGGCTATTTTAACGGTAAAAAGAAAGATCCAATGGCTGAAATTTAAATCTAACTGTTAAAATAATATTTTTAATTAATATAAATCAGATCCAACCCCAAAACTCACTCCAAACTCTATAAATACCCACCTATTTCTCAAATAATATACCAAAAGTTATATTTGTGGAATTTCAATTTTTTTAGGTCAAATTGTTCAAAAAATTAAATGAAGAAAAGTTATCCACAAAAAAAAAGAAAAAAAAAAGACTTAATCTATTCTTAAATAATTTAATAAAGTTGCGGACTTAAAATTTGAGCCTAGAGGGTTACGGGAAAAAACAGTTTGGGTCCGGGCAAATTTGGAATGGGAAAATTTGGGTTTAACCCTAAATGGATTGGAAAAAGGCTCAGATCTTATGACCCCACATGATTAATAAAGCTCAAAATTTCGTTTTAAAATAAAGGTTATGTTTGTGAGTAATTGTCATATTAGTGGTATTAAAGGAAAAAAAAAGAAGTCCAAACCAAAAAGGATATTAATAGCACGCGTTGCACATTATACTAAATACTGACGCGCAAAACAGGGATGATATTTGTTGAGTTTTTCTAAGTGGAGGAGGAGGTACATAATTAACAAGCATTGTATTGTTTATTGTATATAGATTAGATAGATAGGGTTACAGAGTTTGCCTAGACATTTTTGGATGTCGACGAGGTAGGGCACTGAAAGTGGTACGTACGAAACAGACCAAGGCTCAAGGGCAGAAAAGTGAACAGAATTTATGCAAACTCTTGATCAATTCCCCAATGGCTCTGGTTAGGGTTTGGAATGTTTGCTCATCATACTCATGCATGGTCATCAATCAGGTCATCACTCATGCTCATGGGTAAATATTACGAAACTAATTGCAGGATACAGTGTTTTTGATTGGTGACTAATCTATTTCCAAGACATATTTTGTACGTTCTGTAACTGTACTGCTTTTATGTAACAGCCAGTTTCACAACTTTTTTGTATAAATACATGTTCTTGATTTAATTAACCATTATGTAATAACTCTCACAGGTAATTAACATTTACCCAAAACCAAAAAGAACTCTAGAAAGAAAAGTAATGGCGCTTTGCAAATTACTGGTAAAGTTGGGTAATTTACCAGGTTGCATAATTTACAGGTGTGTATGGCTATATGCTATAACACTCCCGAACCCCAGGGACCCCACCTCGGCAGAGAGCTATCTCGGTAGTAAAACCCGTAAAAGCAAATCTGTGCGATCTGCCAAAAAGGAATTGGATGGGGATATGCTCATGTACGAAGTATTAAGTACCAACCCAGATTTTAATGAGAAAGGCAAAGGCATATCCCCCCATCCATGAGAGAGAGAGAGAGAGAGAGAGAGAGCTGTTGCGGTGTTTCTTCTGATATCTCTCCTAGAACCGTTAAAAGCTGTAGCCCATGTCATTCTTTATTTTATTATCAGGGCACATTGTTTCCTTTTCTGGGAGTGGGAGGGCAGGGCAGGGCAGTGCAGGGGGTGGTTGGTTGTGTTGTTTTCTTTCTAACCTACTGGAATTTATGCTTCCCAATAATTCTGTGGCATGCATCGATCATTATTGATCCCATTGATATTATGTGCATGTTTTGATGTTTATGTTCATGCCCCCACCCGAATTCAAGTATTAAGAGTGGTGTAAATTTCCATATATGTAACCCATGCACATATTATATTTATATACAAGTTGTTTTCAATTCACAAACTACCACAACTCTATTCAATTTTCCGTTTAAATATTAGTCTAATTTAGACCATAGCTTGAGTCGAAATAAAATTCACATTATGTTTTAATTGGAATTAAAAGGAGTAAAATAATGAGGAGGACAAGATGCGCATGAGATATCCATCAAGCTCAATGAATTTTCAAGACATTCCCTACAACTACTACAAGTCTACAACCAACAAATCTTCATTCTTGAGAAGCTCAATGAATTAAACATTAACATTATTATAGTAATATTTTGACATTCCATAGAAGGAAGGAAGGAAGAAAGGAAGGAAGAAAGGAAGAAAGGAAGAAAGGAGAGGGCCATAAAGTCTCTGGGCTTCTCATTTCCCATCCAACGACTGCTAAAAAAGCTGGTTACCTCTTGATTCGATTGCCCTCTGAGACTGACAGGCTTCGATCTCCTTGTCGTTAAAATCTTGGCTGCTCATCTCTTTTTCTGGTTTGGCGTCTCCGCCTTAATTGAAACCCTTCACCGTCGTTTACTCGCTCTCAGTCTCTCTCTTTCCCCCTCTATCTTCTCTCTCTCTTATTTATATTATTATTTAATAATATTTTTGGGTCGGTCAGTTTTCATATTCATGAATCATGACCGCAAGTGCAAATAATAATATATAAATATATAGAAATATATTTTAATGGCTTACCCTGAAATGACCGTCTAAAGCAAAGGGAGCCACTCAGATTTTTATGAGCATTGCATGAGATACTGAGATGAATGATCTTTGCTTGTGAAGTGAGATCATATTGACATGAACGTCATTGTAGACATGGATATGTTCATACTGTCATTCCACTGATATATATTCATGATGGACAACTTTTTCTTTTCTTTCTTTCATTAAAATAAAATGGAACAATTTTTTTTCTTTTTTCTTTTTCATTTCACAAAAATACAGACTGAAAAAGTTTTACCAGCTCTGCACAGTTAGTAGTTACTTACCAAGGGCATGTAAATTAGATTCTGGATTCCTATTGAAAATATTTACTAAATCATATAGATTGAGGAGAGTTAGATTCCAGATTCCTATTGAAGTTGTTTACTAAACCATATAGATTGAGGAGAGTTTACTAAGGGTTAGGAGTGGTTCTTATTACTAAAATGTCCTAATGAGTTAGTACTCTAGGAATTAGAATACCACAGCCCACCGAAGAATTGAATTCCTCCAAAATCAGGAATTCAATTCATAATTTTGTATGGGCTTCATTTACTTTTCAATTCCTTGATGTAAAGTAAACGCAGGAATTTTCTATAGGTGGAATTCAATTCTTGATTAGTAAACACACCATTAATAAAGTGGTTGGTAGCCTAAGGACGTTTTTTAGATTAAAAAAATCAAACTTATATATATTTGACTTGTTTTAGATTTAGCTGAGTATGAATTAACTTATTAAAGTCTAAAAAAGTCCAATTCTTTATGAATTTAATTGTAAGGCATCAATAAAAATACACATTAAAATAGGTACGCTTTTGATTATGTTGTTGAACATATTTTTCATTTTATAATATGTATTTTTTGGTTGCATTTAATAAGTATTTGTTTTATGTTAAAGTTTATTGAAAATTAGCATTTAGCCCTGAACTCGAGGTCATAGATATAATTCCCCCTTCCCCAAATGTCGCTTATATAAAAAGATAAAAACTTATTGAAAATTAGTCAATGAAATGATGAACTAGAGTGATTTATATGATTTAATATATACTTTATTTTTAGGAAGATTGTAGAAACTAGACGTACAAAAAAAATGTCACTAGATTTTAAATAATAATTTTAGCTAGCCCACTTATTAAAAAATTTATGATTTTGCCCTTACTCACATAAAATTTCTGGAAAAATAAAAACTTGCATAAATCTGCATTGTTGAGATCACATATTATATAATTTATTCATTTGATTCATAAACTTAATATATATTTGTGCATGGTTAGGCACATGTGTTTTTTCCCGGACCGTAGGAGAATCATTGCTCTCTTAGCTAGTCTCATATAGAAGAGCCCCCCTATCTATTATTCACAGTGAACATGGTGAATGTGACGAATGCGACGAATGCATTAATCATACTTTGAATTTGTCATTTTAAATAAGCCATTAATTTCCTTCTTTAGGGCTTAATTACTTTGATTAGCTACAACGAGGGCGGTCCTGAAAGCTGGTGCACAAATAGTAAGAGTTGGCCCTTCCCTTTTGTTTTTTAATGAAATTGTGTTTCGACCAGAAAAAGAAAAAAGTAAGAATTGGCCTAATGGGTTCTCCGGCTAAGACCTGAGGTTAGTTTTGTGTGACAAACGAGTTGTCTGGTGCCCAAAGGTTTAGTCAGTCCTTCCTTTGCATCATTTCTTTTGGTGTTCCAGGATATTAACCAAGGTTTAAGCTTAGGAATTAGGATAGAGAGAGTTACATTGGGAATAAAAAAATAAATATAATTAAGCATATGTGGGTTTTTTTCTCTCTTTCCGACTCAAATTAGTACAATTTACAAACAACTTTAGTCTCTATCTCACAACCAACAGACGCTGAAAACCTATGAAAACCCTACATCAGACAACTCCATGTGACCCCATTGATCTTTGGTTTTCAAACCCTAAATCCATCACTAATGCAGAACCAGATCGAAGTTGCAAAGATGGAAATTTTTTGGTAGCATGCATGAAAGCAATAAAATATTACAAAAGCCAAAGTGGGAGGAACAAATTCTGAGCGCCGCCAGTGTAATCATTCAGAATGTTAATCACAACAAGGGACAGAGAAGAAGAGTTTCTTCTGCAACTCCCTAGAAATTTTTTTGATTATAAAATAGAAACGAAAAAGCAAAAAGCAACGGCAGAAGCCAGAAGCCAGAAGCTACTTTATATGCTTGTTCAAAACTCCAGGCTCTTTCATGGTTTCATTGCATGTTGGATGGAGACGTGTAGATGTTTTCGAAGTGCCATTTTGAGAAATGGGGGTTTCATTTGGTGTTTTGTTCTTTTGCTTGTTTTAGCGTTTTACAGTTTTTGAGAGAAAAAGAGAGCGTTGAGGTTGAAAAGAAACCTCCTATATTTTTACTCCATGTCATTAAAATCTTTACCATCTCCATCAGTCATTTTCTTACTTACAACTTTTTCTTCATTGCTCTTGGAAATAGACCAAGGCTATTTAGTGAACATTATTTTTTTTGGTTCTTAAAATAGAATATCGTTTGTATATAAAAAAAAGATATATTCAGTCATATATCCATTCTTAGCATTAATAATATAAATAAACCCTACACCATTTAATTTCTATAAACAAACCCAAAAAAAATTCAATAAATGACGGTTGACTCTTTTGAATTTAATTTTGATTATTAAATTACTTTGATGCCCTATTGAGTGTTTTAGGTTTTTTTTAATGAGGTTTTAGGGTTGGGTTTGTTTTAAGAAATCAATGGCTGTTTTGTAAATTAAAAGAAATTAAAAGCCTTTTTGTTATGTTGTAAATAGGCTTTGGGTGTATTTTTAAAGTTCATTTTATATATGATTTTTTTTT
>NW_018921646.1:274471-289395 GCF_002207925.1 Prunus avium | reverse complement strand
TGAGCGAAGATGGGAACAGTAGGCACAGTCCTTCGTCGCTTAGCCCTTGGCACCCTGCAGCTGATTGGAAAGAGTGGAGGTGCGCCAGGGGGTCTTCCACTCCTGTGTAAGGGTCCTGGCCGAAGCCTTCCCCAGTCTGGCTCCTGCGAGCGATTCCGATCGTCCTCCATTTTCTGTACCCTCTGAAGGAGAAGGCGAATGACAGGGTCCCTGTCCGGTATCTCCTCAGCGGTTTGATGCACCGACCGCTGCTGGGATCTGATAGGGTTAACCTCAGAGAACTTTGTTGGCGTTGCCAAACGTGGAAGGGGCGTATTCTTGGTCGGACCCTGCCGTTGACTCCAAGACTTGTATCCTCCGTATCGGCGACCTCCTTCCCAGACTTCTCAGCCGGGGGTCATCCAGGCGCGCCTTTATCCTGATCGGCGACCCCTGTCACTCGGTTTGTCGTTCGGCCTCCCGATCCAATAGCCTATGGCGACAATCGGAATAGACTTTCTTCGGCACATAAGGCTTATTTTTTGGTGCCGGGACTACCAAGGGTTTAGATGGTGCAGGCGCAACCTCGGCCACTTTTTTACCCTTCCTCTGCCGACGGGAAGTCTGTAGGCTCTCGGAGGATCGATCGGTCTAGATGTTTTGCGTTTGCTGCTGGTTCAGCAGCTGTTGTGTTTCGTCCACCTTGGACGAGAGGAAATTGTTGTGTTCTTGTAACCTAGCCATGTCCTGCCGAAGGGACACGACTTGGGCTAAAAGCTCCGCGTTTTCAGCGGGTTGGAGTACAGGTGGATTAGTTGCCGGGGTATATGGGGGCGCCGAGCTAGCTCCGCCTGGCATACCGTACAGCATCCCCTCCTGCGGTAGGAATGTAGTTTTCGAGTTGGTCCCCATATGTTTGGGATAAAGGGTTGATTTGTTTATCGTTCCCACAGACGGCGCCAAACTGTTGACGCCAAAAAGTGGTTCTCTGACTTAAAGGGTCAATTTAGTAATTTTATACCTTCGGTATCCTCAATGCCTCGGTAGGGAGCGTGATCTGCAATATGAGCAAACACACGGTAAGATCCAAGGCACCGGTGTGGTACCGGCCAAAGGCTCTCCGATGCTTGAGTAAGTTCGGGATTTAGAAAGTTCAACTGACAGATCAATAGGCTTGTATGCCGTAAGTTCTGATTACCTTTATTTTGGGGTAGTTGGCCCCTTTTATAGGCCTTGGGAGGTGTGCATTTTGTTGATAATTTCGATGTGGGACTGTGGACGTCGCTGGGGAGCATGCCACGTGTCCCATGAGAGGGCGTTGCCCTAATGGAGCGATCGGTAGGTAGGGTGCCGAGGACGCCCCTGACCAAGCTCGATCTCTTCCACGTGTCTCATTCTCATTGGCTGTTCATTTTGGGTATAAACAGCTTCAGATGTAGCTTGTCCAAGATATTTGTATTTGGTTGTGCCGAAAAGAGTTTGGGCATTGGGTGTTGTACAGTACTTGCAATTGTCTCCTTGAAGTGAACCACGTGGGCATTGGATTGAAATGGTGGTCGGCCTCCTTGGCCATGCAAGCCATGCAGAGTGATGCTTTTGGTGTATTGGAATATTTGGCAACCTTCAAGTTGGAAATCTTCAAAGTGACTGAATGGTGTGTTGTTTCGGCAAATGCGTATATCTTCGGCATGTTGTCTTTTTCTGTTGTTGAAGGCAGAATTTTGGAAGTGGATATGGCTTCTGAAAGCTATTGGCTGAAGTTAAAGGATTGGAGATGGGTGTCAATCGGCAATTGGGCTTGCTGATATGAACCCATTCTCTTTGGGTGTCTAGATTAATTTGGTGGCTGGGTGCTGTTTGGTTTGGATGGATGTGTCGTGCGGCACTTGCAATCTTTGGTTGTCCCCAATGCCTGAGATGCCGTTCGGCAGGCCTTGGTTTGCCAGCCATGAGATGTTATTCGTATATCTGTCGGCAATTTTGGGGTAGGAATTGGGTGGCTTGATAAAAATTGCTAGTATGTTGTTCCAAACCGTAGCCCACGAAAGACTAACAGCAAGCATGGTTCTCTGAGTTATGAACTTTCTGAAGCATATGGTTGCTGTTTGGAGGATGGGGTGCCATTTGGCTTGGCCATTTAAATTGCTCCAGACTTTCCTATATGGCAAATAGGACAAAATAGTATTAAAATGAGAATGAATGAAGGCTAGGCCATCGATTGAGCCCCTTGAATAATATATGCAATCATTGAATTGCATGCTTATGAATATAGTAAAATATAAGATAAGAAAGTGTGCTTTATCTCCTAAAAATAATGCACGTGGCTTTTCTTGATCCCAAGAATAATAAGTATAATGAATGTGCCACTTATCTGATGGAGGTTTCAACAAGAGTAGTGCCTTCGGCATCTTGATGTTTTGGTGACTCATAGTTGCCTGACCACGGGTATTGCCGAACGACAATTAATTTATGTTGATTGTAAGGGTGCCGAAAGGCACTGAAGAAGGGAGAATCGACAAGGGCTTCTTGTGTCAATTCCCACAGAAGGCGTCAAACTGTTGATTCTCAAAATGGTTCGGCTAAGATTGAGTCCAACTTAGTAATGAGGTGTGATGGATGATGGGTGAAGGTGAGGACCTTCAGCATGTGTGTGACGATTTGGGCAAACAATAAACATACAGAAGACAAGATATACGTGGCTCACCCTTAATGAATGGGCTACGTCCACGGAGAAGTATATTCTCATTATTATAATAATGCGTATTTGCATTTGTACATGGGGTTGGACCCAAATATAAAGGTAACAAGTGAGAAGCCCAGCCCAGTCTCGGATCCAAGGCCCAAGGGTCAAGACTTAAGACCCAAGACCCCTTTCTAATTGAACAGTAGTCTTCTTTTATAGGTGAGGAGGTGTCTTCACCTCTTGTAGTCTTCCAATGTGGGACTCCTTGCCTTACTTAGAGTTGTGACTTGTGGTAAGGCTTCTTTGGCTAAGGTGATGACCTCTCAAAGCATGGCACGTGGATGGTCTAGCCTAGCTAATTGCTCGGTCAGTTACGGTGTCAACAAGTTTCTTAGCATTTTGAGTCATTTACCTCTCTTTGTGTGTTTTGTAAGTTCAGAGAGAAAGAGAGCAGAATGTATGCAATTCAAGCATGTTAAGATCTTATGAGAATGAGAGGAATAAGAGCTTAAAGATATATCAAATTTTGGTTGCACTTCCCTGCCAACCCAGTTTCGTAGGTCACATTGCAGGCCTTCTTTCAGCAACATAGACAGCTCGAATGAGGAGACATTCTTCATAGAAGTTGTTCCAATGGGTGTCTTGAAGGGAATATTGTGATAATAGTGTTGTGTAGAGATTTCTAAAAACTTTACAACCAAACTTTGAGAGTATAAATCACCTAGCAACCCATATCTAATATGAAATCAAAGTAAGAGCAAAAGCATTAAATAAACTAGGGATTCATGCAAGTCTCATTTGGTCCCAATCTTTATAAGTCTATGAAAGTGTGCACCAAAGACTCTCTAAATCCTATTTGAGAGAAAGATAAGAAGTTCATACCCTTGGAGAGAATCTTGAAACCAAGAATGGTGTTCAAGTATAGGGAGTGGTCCCTTTGTTGTTGGCTCTCCCTTTGATGTTGATTCTCCACCTTATAGCTCTCCAAATAGGTACAAAGATATGCACCTCCCCAAAGCTCTTTACCAAGGATTGAGTGGGATGAGAGAATGAGTAGACAACAAGTGAAGAGTGGTGCTAGCACCCTCACTTGACGTGATAGATTGAAGGGGTTAGGGAAAGAGAGCTTGATGTTTTCTATCTTCCAATTTCACCAACTTGAAAACCCTAGGATGATAGGATACCATAGCTACACACTTATACGATCAAAAATGTCACAAGAGTGACAAAATTACCCCCAAGCCCTAGTGTAGCCACACCCCCCTTTGTGTGTCATCTTTTTGCTATCTTGGTCCAACACATTTATCCTATAATGTGTCACATATGTGTCTAATTCCATATGGTCAAATCCCTTTTGAATTTCCAAGTCATATGGGACCTTTAATTAAAGTTTCATAACTTTAATTGAATAATTAAATTAATCTAATCTGTTGGCACTAAAAACTGAACAGATAGAGATGAGTGCAACTTACAAGTGATGTGGACGATCTCGGGATCGATTGGGTGTTGGATGCGGATCCTTCCTGTTCTTTGGACGCTGATCCTGAATAGAAGGAAGCCGAGACTCGTAAGGTCTATGGAACCGGTGTGGAACCAACCTAAGACCCTCCGATGCCTGAGTAAGTTTGTTTTCTAAGAGCTTTTACTGTTGACAATATATTAGTATCAAAGTCAAGCTGAAAAAGTCTTACCCCTGTATTGTAGTGAAGGGTCCTATTTATAGAGGGCATTTTCTATGCTCTTAGTACTTAATTTTGAAGTGGGACTCGTGGGAGGGCCCTATGAGGTTGACACGAGTCTTTAGATATTTCGGGCAGGTGCTTCGAGGTTGATTCTGCAGAATCGGTAGGGGATACCGATTGTAGACTATGCTGGGCCTGTAGCGACCGTTTGCTGATTGTTCGGAGCCTTGGGCACTTGGGGAGTTTCTCTGATCCACGTGTCACTGGATGAGTGGAGGGTCAGATATGGTACAAACAGAAGTCCCCCAAGTTACCGATTGAGAAGCGACTTCTCGGTTGGGGACTTGAATCTGTCTTCGGCATTCTGATCCGAACTCGATGGTCTCATTGTTGCCGATGGTGGCATGTAGTCCCCCAAGTGCCCGAGCGAGTGAGCTTGAAAAGGAGATGGCATTCGGTATCGAATGGTCCGAGAGGCTAGTGTAGGTAAGGGTTGAGGAACGCCTGCCGTTCAGCACGAGAGGTGAGTGAGAACTCATCTCCGTGCGCCTGCCGTTCAGCACGAGAGGTGAGTGAGAACTCATCTCCGTGCGCCTGCCGTTCAGCACGAGAGGTGAGTGAGAACTCATCTCCGTGCGCCTGCCGTTCAGCACGAGAGGTGAGTGAGAACTCATCTCCGTGCGCCTGCCGTTCAGCACGAGAGGTGAGTGAGAACTCATCTCCGTGCGCCTGCCGTTCAGCACGAGAGGTGAGTGAGAACTCATCTCCGTGCGCCTGCCGTTCAGCACGAGAGGTGAGTGAGAACTCATCTCCGTGCGCCTGCCGTTCAGCACGAGAGGTGAGTGAGAACTCATCTCCGTGCGCCTGCCGTTCAGCACGAGAGGTGAGTGAGAACTCATCCCCGTGCGCCTGCCGTTGGCCAGTGGAGTTGTGCTCGAAAGTGGCTAGAGTTGCAGCGTCCGAGAAGTTGAAGCGTCTCTGAGGATTGGAAACGTTTCAAATGAGGACGCTTGGGCTCCCCCATGCATGCGTGACACGTGTCGGCATGGCTGTGAAGAGTCGCGTCGTTTCATATCCCGATGCGTCGCTTCGCTTCCCGATGCTAGGATTGTCCTATAAATGTAAGGAAGGGACGATAGTTGGAATACTTGAAGTTTTTGAGAGCAATCAGAGCTTGTGAGAGGCGATTTTCGGCAACCGTGCGAAGGCTGAGTAGGCGATTTCCGGCGAGTTTGAACAAGGCGGAGGCGATTTCCGGCGACTAGGAACCACCGTGTGAACAAGGTATGTTGTTGTGTTTATGATTTTTTGTGAATCAAAGTGTTGAAATCGTTGAATATTTGTATGAACAAAGTATGAACAAGCATGAACAAGCATGAACATAAGTGTTTAGGAGATAGAATAGGACTTTGATTCTAGTATGGCACTTAGTGTCCCTTCGTTTGTGTTTGTAGATGTCAGATACCGAATCCGAGGGTAGGCGTAGTCCGAGGGCCTATGAGGACGAATCGTCCTTGGGGAGTTCGTCCGAGGGGAGTGAGAGTACCGATTCTGGGAGCTCTTCAAGTTGTGAGATAGTGGAGGGGGCAGGAGTGCGCACCGAAGCCGGTGGTACTTCGCATGGATTGCCTCAAGGTAGTGAGCCATCGACTTCGAGTCGTGGGGCCGACGCAGGCGACATGTCCGTTGCTGCGCCAGGGGAAGGGGTGCTGAGGGTTGTCACGGGTAGGCAACGGATCCCGATGGCAAAGCCGAATGAATTGGTGTTCAGAGTAGATCATTTAGAGCCGAACACACTGACCGAGGCTGAGCTGGCTAAGATTCGGGTGGAGTATAATATCCCGGATTCGGTAGTGATGCGAATCCCAGAGCCGTTGGAGTGGTTGAGTGATAATGACAAAGGAGTTGTCTTTTTCACTGACGTTTTCAAGCACGGGCTTCGGCTGCCGTTGAGGCATTCGGTGCAGAAGATCCTGGCGGCGCTTGGATATGCGCCAGGGCAATATAATCTGAACTTTTGGATTACGTTGCTCGGGACGATCACTGCGTTCGGGATAGCGGGGGAAGGAGAGCCGAGCTATGAGCAGTTTGCCCAACTGTATAGTGTAACAAGGGCGAAGAGTGCCGATCAAGGGGGGTGGGTGCAGTCCAACTGTCTTTCGGCAGGGCAGCGTGGACACTTTGTGGTCGGGGTGCCGAGCTCCCAAAAGACCTGGCGCAAGCGTCGGGTAATTGTTTCTGGTGCTTGGGAATCGGCACCATGGGTGATCGTAGAGAAGCGGATCCCTATGACCTTCCAAACAGTCGGTAGGTTAGGCCTGCCTTTCGGCAGCAGTGTTTGGGTTTTTTTTTTTTTTTTTTTTTTTTTATATTTAACCGTTTGTGGTTTTTTTGTTTCAGTGTCCCTGAAACGGCCTGTTGCGCCGATCAGAGAAGTGGAAGCGATCGAGCGGGTGCGAGTGAAGATTGTCGAAGAAGATCACTTTTTTAAGGAGCTGCTGTACTTCAGGAATTTGTACAAGGCGGGGTTGATCGGCAAGGCGGAACTCAACCGAAGGGCGAAGGAGGAAGAGGAAGAAGAAAAAAGGCAGAGTAAGAGATGCCGTTCGGCAGGTTTATTACTTATCTTTTGTCTAACTACCGTTTCCTATCTAACTTGTGTTCTCATGCAGTGGCAGGTGGGAGGCCGATGAGTGAGGCGACGAGGCGGCGTCTGAAGGGTCATGGGACGCCGAGGCTGAAGAAAGGGGAGTCCCCCAGGCCGAAGAAGAAGAAGGCAGCTAAGGCGTCCGGGGGGGCTTCGGCTGATGAGATGACGGTGGCCAATCGTTGCCGGGAGAAGAGGGTGGCCGAAGCCGAGGCCGTTCGGGAGGTCCACCTCCAGGTGACGGGCAAGAGGCAGATCGAGGGTGCCCTCGATGTAACGCCGATGCTGAAGAAACCTAGGGGGCCGAACGAGGGGACCTCCGTGCTAATTCCCGACGATGAAGGGGAGGGAGAAGAGGGGCCGATGAACATTGCCTGCCCTCGGAAGGCCGTGCCGTTCATCAACTGCATGATCGATGGCTCTCAAATGGAGCTGTCAGAGATCGAGCAGCTGTCGATGAAGACGTTGCGAGAGCAGACCGGGCGAGCCTTCCGGCTTCAGGCTGCAATAAGTTTGTAGAGATTTTGTTTTTCGTTTTGTTTCCAAGTGTTTGTGGATTCGGCACTTACTGAACTTTGGATTTATGCAGGCTGATATGGACATGTGGCTTTGCGTAAAGCAAGCCGTAAATGCTGCCGAACGGTACCAGAAGAAATTCGAGGAGGGCCGTTCAAAAATTGCCGATGCTGGTAAGTTGATTCAAGAGGCGGATCGGCGTGCCGAGGAGAACGCTGCCAAGATTGCAGAGTTATCCTCGAAACTGGCGACAACTAAGCTAGAAGTGGTGGCAGCTCATGAGGCTAAGGTTGCTGTGCAAGTAGCGATGGATGCAGCCGAACGGTCGCATGCTATGGAGGTGGAAGAGGCGAAGGCGAAGGCCGTTGCTGACTACCGTTCCACGAAGGAGTTCACGCTGCTGGTGTTCAAGGAAGTCATGGATCAATGTGACGACCTTGTCTACCGATTCAAGCAGTATAACGCAGATAATAAGCTGAACTTGAACTTCCTCCGGGATCCGCCTCCGCTGCCAGAAGGGGTGACCGAAGAGATGGTGGAGGCATACAAGGGAGAGGATGCCGATGCCGAATCTGCTGGTGAAACCGACTCAAGCAGTGGGGAGGAAGATGGTCATCCTGTCCCAACTGCTACCAGTCTGCCTGCTGCCGAACTGTCGACCGGTCCTGAGCCTGCGTCAGCTGATGCTGAAGTCGAGACGACCGATGCTGATCCTCCCTCCTCTTAGACTTGTGTATTTTAATCTTCATATTTTGGAAATGTACTCTTTTTTTTTTCTTTTTTTTTTTTTGAATGTGCCGAATGGCACTGTACTAAGACAGATGGCCCGTTTGTGGCTTTTTTAATCTCAAGTTTGCTTTGATTCGGTTTAATTTACTAACTTCCGTATTCTTATGTGTGCATGCCGTAGGTAGTTTATTCTGAATATAATATTGCTGTTTATGGTAATGCCGTATGTATAGAATAGGGAGTGTTAAAATAAACTGATTACAAAGGTGACGACCGAAGGTGTGGTCACTTGGACAAAAAGTGATGACTGAAGGTGTAGTCACTTGTAGTAATATTTCAAATGTTCTACGTTCCAAGGGTGGCCGAGGGTATGGCCATCGGTACCGCGCAATCGGTAAGTTCCGGGTCGGCAGACGGTGATGACCTCATAAGGACCTTCCCATGTAGGGCCAAGGGTGCCTTCGTTGGAGTCCTTTGTGGAGAGAGAAACTTTGCGTAAGACCCAGTCCCCCACTATGAACGATCGGCGTTTGACGCGCGAATCGTAGTATCGTGAAGTCTTCTGTTTGTAGGCGGCATTCCGAAGCTGAGCTTGGGAACGGTGTTCCTCGATGAGGTTAAGGTTGAGTGCAAGCAGTGTCTTATTTCGCTCTGGCGCGTAAGATGCCGTTCGGCACGTGGGTGCGTTGATTTCGACTGGGACAACCGCTTCGATACCAAAAGCAAGGGAAAACGGCGTTTCGCCAGTTGATCGTCGGTAGGAGGTGTTGATGGCCCATAACGCTTCTGGGAGCAAATCGGGCCAGGCTCCCTTAGCTTCCCGAAGCTTCTTCTTCAGTGTTTTCTTGATGATCTTGTTGATGGCTTCTACTTGGTGTCTGCCGCGCAAATCTCACGACCTGGGGTTCCGGGCCGAGGGGATGTGCGTTGACACGCGGTTTCCTGCTTTTGGGTGCGGTGCGGTTATGCGCGGGCGTGCCAGCGCGGTCTACCATGCGTCGAGTTGGTTGATGAGTGTTGGATGGATAAGTGATGCGCCTGTTTGAACTCGTCTTCTAATCAAACGATTGTAGCCGAGAGAGGAACTGGTCTCGGCTGTTAGGTTCACGGCCTGAACTACAAGGCCGTTGAATGATGGGGTTGGTGGTGGGTTTAGGGTGGTGCTCCGGCGCGTCGCCTAGGGAGCGACGGTCGTATGATATATGGGGTGAGTGAACGAACAACAAGGATGGTGCTCCGGCTCCTTCAAAATCAAGGGTCGTATGATATATTGATGAGTGAAATTTCCTTACAATCTAACACTACTCCTAGGAAAGCAAGTAAAGATATTGAAAGTGCATTACAGGAAAAAAATAAGTTGCTCCGTGGGAGGCTTTGGTTTGGTGTTTGAACCCGTCTTCTGTCACTCGAGTCTTGTATTTATAGGAAGAGTTCGTGGAGGAGTACTCGAAGCTGAAAACCCGCATGGTGGAGCCTGATTAGATCAAGTGGGTGTCTAATCGACATTTGGGATCGTGAAGTACTCCTAGGAAAGCAAGTAAAGATATTGAAAGTGCATTACAGGAAAAAATAAGTTGCTCTGTGGGAGGCTTTGGTTTGGTGTTTGAACCTGTCTTCTGTCGCTCGAGTCTTGTATTTAGAGGAAGAGTTCGTGGAGGAGTACTCGGAGCTGAAAACCCGCATGGTGGAGCCTGATTAGAGCAAGTGGGTGTCTAATCGACATTTGGGATCATGAAGCATGGTGGTGTGATCCCTTAAATCCTGGTGAATCTCGGTCGCCGCCCTGATCGTGGGTTCTGAGCTTCTGGCTGTGGAGACGCATTTATTGCTCTGAAAGCTAGTGACCTAATACCTCAAGCTGGCTGCCAGAATTCTTGTGAGAATGTCTACGTCTAATCACTCTGATCCTCATCACCAAATCTTGACTTCAATCACTTCCCACCTTTCCTCATGCATTAAATGCTTATTTGTGGCCAGTGGGCTTGCTGCATTAAACAGGCACTACTTCATTAAATGAAGCATGGGACCCTGTTGTCACGTGATGATTCGCACTTAATGCCTCTGGCCGCAATTTCATTCGGCCTCGGCCTCGGCCTGCACTCGAGGCCGGGATGATCATGCCTTAGCATTTTTCTTTTGTCCTCAGGAAGGCAAAGCACCCTTTTGAAACGCTGCGTTCCGGTCTTACGAGCAAGTGCCAGGGCCGAGAGAAGGGACTCCTTCGGCCAGCTCATGGCCGTGATTTAATAGGCACAAACACCTGGCCGTTTGATTGTGGGTGTGCTGGAGATGCGAATAACAAGTTGATGTTGAATCGATGGCATAGGTGCCGGAACTGAGAGGAGTCGAATTGTTTACCGTTGTCGGTGATGATTGCGTTCGGGAGGCCGAACCGACAAATTATGTTCTTCCACACGAAGTGCTCAACCCTGGCTGCGGTGATGGTCTTCAATGCTTCGGCTTCGGTCCACTTCGTAAAGTAGTCGACAGCGACGATGGCGAATTTAAGCTGTCCCTTTCCCTGGGGCATGGGGCCGATAAGATCCAAACCCCATTGAGCGAAGGGCCATGGGCTGACAATCGGAGTGAGCGGTTCAGCAGGCAGTTTAGTGATGGAACCAAAGCGCTGGAAATGATCACACCTCTGGACGAGTTTGGTGGCATCGGCATGAAGAGTCGGCCAATAATACCCTTGCCGAATGGTCTTGAAGGCCAGAGATCGGGTGCCAGAATAGTCCCCGCAGGCTCCTTCGTGAATTTCTCGTAAGATTTAGTTCCCTTGCTGCGGGGTCATGCACCGAAGCAATGGTAGGGAATGACCACGCCGATAGAGAATTTGATTCAAAATTAAGTATCGTGCCGATCGGCGGCGGAGAGTTTTGGCCTCAGTTTTGTCGTTTGGTAACGTTCCGCTTGTGAGGTAAGCATGGATTGGATCCATCCAGCTTGGATCCTGCCGAACGGCATGTACCTCGGTTTCAATGGTGCTGTGCCGAGCGAGGATTTCGATTGGCACGTGGCGGCCTACGTTGTCGTCAATTGCCGATGCCAGGCGTGACAGGGCATCGGCGTGGCTGTTCTCGGATCTGGGGATCTATTGAACTTGATACGTGGTGAAGTGGTGGAGCAATCGGCGGGCATGCGTCAAATAGGCAGCCATCGAAGTATCCTTGGCTTCGAATTCAGTCAGTACTTGATTAACGACAAGTTGTGAGTCGCTGCATATCTTTTGTTGTTGAGCACCCATTTCTTTGGCAAGCCGAAGGCCTGCCAACAGAGCTTTATATTCGGCTTCATTGTTGGAAGCCTGGAATTGGAATCGGATGGCATATTCGATGGTCGTTTGATCAGGGGCCTTCAGTACTAAGCCGGCCCCGCTGCCTTGTCGGTTCGACGAGCCGTCCACATAGAGAGTCCACAGGGGAATTGATGGATTAAATGTTCCTTCGGTCGGATGGGCGACTGAACCCGAGGCCAAACCGGGGGTGATATATTTCGAATCAGCGCTTTCGGACGTGGTCATCTCGGAGATAAAATCAGCCACGGCTTGACCCTTCTCGGCAGGCCGAGGATGATAGTGGATGTCGAATTCGCTGAGCTCGATGGCCCATTTTACTAGTCGACCGGATGTCTCGGGTCTCTGTAGTATTTGGCGTAGAGGCTGATTGGTGAGAACGGTGATACTGTGAGCTTGAAAATACGGCCGAAGCTTTCGTGCTGAGAGGACTAGAGCGTAGGCGAGTTTTTCGAGCTCAGGGTACCGAAGCTCAGCATCTTGCAGGGCATGGCTAATATAGAAAATTGGGAGTTCTATGCCGTTCGGCTTGCGAATGAGCACAGAACTGAGTGCCGTTGCCGAAACCGAGAGGTAGAGGATGAGTTCTTCGCCGGGAAGAGGGGTGGATAACAGGGGTGCTCTGCTCATGTAGGCCTTAAGATCTTGGAAGGCTCGATCGCATTCGGTAGTCCAGACAATCTGCCGTTTGCTTCCTTTGAGGGCCTTGAAGAATGGGGCGCACCGATCGGGCCAAAGCGGCGACGCGCCCAGTGAGACTCTGAATATCTTTCTGCGTCTTCGGTATCTACATGTCGAGCAATGCCTTGATTTTTCAGGGTTGGCCTCAATGCCCCTTTGGCTGATCATGAAGCCAAGGAATTTGCCTGAAGAGACGCCGAAGGCACATTTGCTTGGGTTGAGACGCATGTTGTACTGCTTTAAGACACTGAACATGAGGGAGAGGTTGTGAAGATGAGAATCGGCTGTTTTTCTTTTGACCAGCATGTCGTCCACATAAACTTCCATCGTGGTGCCGATGAGTTCAGAGAAGATTTTGTTGACCAAGCGCTGGTATGTTGCCCTAGTATTCTTCAGGCCAAACGGCATGGCATTGTAACAGTAAAGTCCTTTGTCGGTGATGAATGCCGTATGTTCGCGATCAGTAGGGCTCATGAATATCTGGTTATAGCCCGAGTACGCATCCATAAAGCTGAGAAGTTCATGGCCTGCCGTGGCGTCTACCATTTGATCGATCCTGGGCAACGGAAAACTATCTTTGGGGCAAGAATTGTTTAAATCGGTATAATCCTGACACATTCTCCAGGCGCCGCTTGATTCTTTGACCAAGACTGAATTGGCCAACCAAATTGGGTAAGTGACTTCCTGGATGAAGCCGATTGTCTTCATTTTCTGTACCTCTAGCCTCATTGCTTCGTATCGTTCGGCATCATAGGCCCGCCATTTCTGTCTGATGGGTTTGAAAGTGGGACAAATGCTGAGCTTATGACTGATGACACTTGGGGCGATGCCAGGCATGTCATTGTATGACCAGGCGAAGACTTCTGTATTGGCGCGCAAAAAGGCAATGAAATCGGCCAGTAGTGCCGAACTCAAGGTGGTGCCGATTCGAACTTGTCGGTCGGGCTGTGCTTCGGAGAGGGTGACCGATTCTAGATCTTCAATGGGTTGCGCTTGTGGGGTGACGGCCTCATCTCGAGGATCATCTGGTTTGTCCGCCCCCCTGCCGTTCGGTACAACCACGTTGGTAGCAACATAGTATGCTTCGTGAAGCGTAGCTCTTGCCGAGTCCTTTGTTGCCGAAACGTAACATGTCCGTGCACTCAACTGATCCCCTCGCACTTGGCCTACACCAGCGTGTGTGGGGAACTTGAGGAGGAGCATGTGTGGTGACAGCATGGCTTTCATTTTGGTGAGCGTCGTTCTGCCGATGATGGCGTTATATGCCGTTGGGCAATCTACTACCAGAAAGTGAGTGTAGATGATCGTTCGTCTGGGGATAGTGCCGACGGCGAATGGGAGCTGAACACTGCCGATAGGTTTAACCACATCACCAGAAAAGCTTAGGAGGGGAGTGATGTCTTTGTTCAGATGCTGCGGATCTATGCCGAGGGCATTAAAAGCGTCGGCAAATAGTACATTGACCGAACTGCCGGTGTCTATGAGGATTCGGCCCACATCGAATTCTGAAACATCGGCTCGTATGATCATGGGATCGGAGTGGGGGAAGATGATGCCTCCTTCTTCCTCTTCAGAAAAGGTGATGGGTTCCCTACCGAGTCGCCGAATTTTGTCGTTGCGTCCTCCCGCTATGCTGAGGATTTGGGGGTGCCGAACGGCACGAACGTAGTTCTTGACGGATCGGTTGCTGGTTTCGGCGAGGGGTGCCCCTCCACTGATCATATTGATCTGCCGACCCGAGGGTTGATCCGGAGCCGTTTTGGTGTTCAAGTATTGATCCAGCTTCCCTTCGTTGATGAGGCGTTCGACAATTTTCCGAAGGGCGATGCACGATTCTGTATCGTGGCCATTGTACTGGTTGTATCGGCAGAAGACTCCTGTGTCCTTCTCGTTCTACCGAGGGAGCTTGCGATTATTCGGCTTCGGTATCATCTCACTTTCTGTCAGGAGGACATGTTCGTAAAGTGAAAATTTCCTCTGGCCGATTCTTTTTCGGATCTCTGAAGTCGCTTCACCTGCCGTAGTCCTTGCCCCTTTTGCTGCCATCCTGCCGACCCCGGAAGTTGTCTTTCCGTTTGTTTCGTGCTTCGTAAGGAGCAGAGGCAGGGGGTGCCATTCGGTAGGGGGCCTGAGTTGTTGTCCGATTTGCTGGGAATCGGTCATAGTTTTGTGTGGAAGGCCGATCGATTGGTGCCACTTTGCCTGGTGGGGCTGTTGTTAATAATATGTTAACTCGCAATTGTACGGGGCAATTAGTAGTATAGCAAGACAAGTACGAGGTCGTACCCACGAAGACTGAGAAGTTCAAATTAGTTATGTACTTTAGATTACCAAATTCAAGAAGTTAGGAAGTTAAATCTAAAACAGAATTTAAAGCAAGAGTGAGTTTGAAAACAAATGCAGCAAGATTAAAATGAACTTTGAAGTGAGAATGCTTGTGATTATAGAAAGAAATGAACAAACTGAAATTGCAACGGAAAGCAAGTAAACAAAAGTAACAAAGGGTGGTTTTGAAAGTTAAAACACAGGTTTGGAGACTAGGGCATTCGATTCACCATAACAATTCAATTCTGGGTTATAAAGATTCAAGTAACAAGTCTAATTCAGATTCAAAGATTGATTCTAGCTAAAGTATGATTAGGCCATGGTGTTTGGTCCTAACCTTGTGTTCCTAATTCCCTAATTTGATCATTTGTTGTCTAACCTAAAATT
>NW_018921646.1:242143-254841 GCF_002207925.1 Prunus avium | reverse complement strand
GATCCATTACTGACAGACGCTCTACTTCAGGCTACTTCACCTTCGTGGGAGGTAATCTAGTAACTTGGCGGAGTAAAAAACAAAATGTGGTTTCTCGGTCTAGTGCAGAAGCAGAGTATCGAGGAATGGCTCATGGAGTTTGTGAATTGCTATGGATCAGAAGACTCTTGACAGAACTGGGTTTCAAGCCAGGAAAGCCAATGGAGTTGCATTGTGACAACAAGTCAGCGATTGATATTGCCCATAATCCAGTTCAACATGATCGAACCAAACATGTTGAGGTGGATAGACATTTTATCAAAGAAAAAATTGAGAAGAAGATCATCCGCCTACCATTCGTAAAATCAGAAGATCAATTAGCTGATATCTTAACCAAAGCTGTTTGTAGCAGAGTGTTTTATGACTCACTTACCAAGTTGGGCATTGGTGACGTATATGCACCAACTTGAGGAGGAGTGTTGACGTGAGTCTCCTAATTAATCAAGGAGAATTATTTCCTTGATTAATTAAGGGATTTACTTTCCCATTCCATTTAGTTGACAAATCTGTGTATAATTAGGAGATACTTTCCTAATTCCTGATTGAATCTTATTCCTTGTAAAGCACTCTGTAAACCCATATATATACCTCCTTATGGAGAAGAATAAAGTAGCTGAACATATTGAAAACCCATATTCATATTTTAGCAAAAATAGCATAAGTGGGATTTTTAAGTCACAAATTCGTCAAAACTGCCTGTACAGATCAGCTGATTTTGGAAGCAAGTTGCGAACAACCGTTTTAACACTGAAAGGTCCACAAGAGGCTGAGCAGTTTGTAACTGCAAGGAAAACAATAAACCCAATGAATCTAGCAGCCAAAACGGATGCAGCCAAGAACAAGCCAACGGACACCTACTCACATATCTGAGGAAATGGAATTAAAGATGAGGATTAGGTGGGAGTAATGAGCATAAAGGCTGCCCAAAGAGTTACAATTGTTTTACCATTTTTTCTCACTTATTGTCATCAATAAATTGCTATTTAGAGGGGGGAATATGGGGGGTGAGAACAGAGTTTTTGGGAGCGAGAAGGCAGCAACGTTGGGCAAGAGAGGAGGAAGGAGAAAATCTTGGCATTCTCTTCTTTCAGTTTTACCTTCTCAAACTCATGTCTTTCTTTTGGTTTTATTTCAGAATAATGTGTAGCTAAATTCTTAGTAGTTAGGGGCTGTTTTGAAGCCCCTGATATGATTGCAAATGTGTTATGACATTTTGTTTCAATTTCTTTTATGAAAGGATGAAAATTGATTCACTACTTGTCTCATTGATGAATTCTTTATGTGTTTTCTACGGATGCATACTTAGCAAGCATATTTAGGATTCTAATGCTATGAATATGTGTGTGCCTGCCCTTGATGAATGAGGACCTACATATGTTCTAGAGTAGTACTTGTTAATTGCGATTAACATGTGAATCAATTTCTAGGATAAGTAAGACAACGCCAGTACTTACGATGCCTTGTGATGACCCAAACTCTTTTTGTTCCTAATGATTTCTACTTGTTAAATCTATGAACACGCCAATCTAGATTGCATGCTAGGGACTAAGTTAAGTTGAAAACGTCATTCTCTTAACATACTACTTAAGAAAGAGTAATAGATTGAGTTCTAACATTGAGCAATTTGAGCATCTTCATCCGGAAATGAAAGGAATTTGAATGAAACATAACATGTTGCATGATTATTTGATGGTGGATAGCACTTCCCCTAACTCATTTTCTTAATTGTGAAATACAATCTGTTTTTATAATTCAGAATCCATTTCTGTCTTGCTGTTGTCCGATTTAATTTATATAGCAAATCAACTCTAAAAATCCCAAAAATTTGTGTGCGTGTAGCTCTGTGTGTCTAGTATCTGCGTATAAAATTTTGTAGACTTTAGATAGGTGTAAGCAGGTTTAATAATTATTCCTCGGTGGCTGGTCAGTAGGGACAGCAGCCCAGTCTTTGTGACATTTTAAGTAGTTAGATAAAACAATCTTCTGCGGTATTTTTATAAATAGTATGTTTGGGTATGTTTCTATGTTTAAATAGTGCTTGGGTATTTTTATAAATACATGTCTAGGATTGGGTATTTTTATAAATAGTATGTTTGGGTATGTTTCTATGTTTAAATAGTGCTTGGGTATTTTTATAAATACATGTCTAGGATTGGGTATTTTTATAAATATCTATATTTTTATATGCTACAATTGACAAATCTTAGTGTAAAAGGAAAATCAATAGGATATTTGTGTGCTACTTTGTGGTGTGCTTTTAATCCTATCAGAGACTAATTAGGCTTGGGAAATCAGAAAGAGGAGCAAAGTCAAGCCTTGCATTGGAAGATAAAGCCGAATAGTTACATAGCATTTATTGAGCAGCTAGGTAATTAATGAGGCAGCTGGGAGAGGTGTGCTTCATAAGCCAAAGGAGAGAACGAAATTGGGAGACAGACACATTATAAATAGATTGTAGCAGCTGAAAAGAAGACATCGAATAGACACACCATTCATTCCACACTAGATACACACCAGAGAAGAGAGAGAGATAAGAGAAGAGAGCTGGGAGGAGCAGCTGGACAACAAGGTCTTGAAGCCATTCATCCACACCATTGCTGCACCTAGTTCTTCTTAATCCCTTCTATTTTCTTCATGCTTTCGCTTAGCTTTGTTATACTTTCCATTATCATGTATTGCTAAACACAATATCTAGGGCTAGGATGAAGCCCTGACTATGATTTTTCTATGTCTTTGATGTTGCTTTAATGGATTCCTAGAGTCTTTTGATGAATTCTTAATCACTGCATGAAGTTCTTTTGATTGACACCTTAGGTACTTTGCATCTAGTAATTTGAGGACGAAATTGAGGTGTAACAACAATATATTTCGAATCGCCTCTTGTGATTAAGAGTTGTGAATTACATATTTTTTGTAACAAGGTTTATGGTTTGCATGATTTCCTCTTTTCAAAGATCTTAATGAGTCCTTCGTGTTAAATTTATGCCTTAACCAGATAGATTGCATCTTAGGATATGTGACCACTACTGTAACAAGAGTGAATCATATTTAAGGAAACTTTGCCTAGGTGCTGTAACAAGACTTAGGTACAGAAATTGTCATAAAAGATTCGTTAAGTGCATCAAGACTTGAGTGAGATTGTTAGTGGTGGATTCCAAAACCCTAATGTTCATCATCCAGACTTTTACATTATGCACTTCAATTTAGGTTTGTTCAACCAAATCTGTGACCCCTTTGTGTGCTTTTTGAGTGGAATTTTGGCTCGCTGCTTAATTTCGACCAGTTGTATAATTACCAAACTGAGAGATGGCATCTCAATTCCCGATTACTACCCTCCTGTTTGGTGATTCCATTTGTTTTGCTTTTGTTCTTCGTTAGATTTGAATTAGGGACTAATTTGAAGTAAGTTAATCAGTCTCTGTGGGAACAACCTCGTATTTGCATTCAATATACCACAACAACTTCGTGCACTTGCGATAAAAAAAATTCCAGAATTTATCTACTTTAGGTTGTTCTAGAAATGAAACAACACGACTTGCCATTGGCGTGCAAATATTTGATCCCAAAGACAAGCATATCAAATAACTACGTGTTTATTATGCTTATCGCAGTAACTATCAAATCACCACAATATAACAATAAACTATCAAAAGAATCATGAAGTCATGTGTGTTGATAACGGGAAATAAAATTAAGAATATAACTATAGAGTAATATTTGAGAGAAATCAAAGTGTGATTTTACCTTTTCATAAGCTCTTATTTATAAGGAACCAGGTGACTAGAGATAGACTCACAAGTGTCGTAGTAATACATGGACTACGACTCGTAGATATATTATGTAAGATAAATACATGATATTAAAAGTAATTACAAAGGCATCTACAATAATATTTACAACATATATATATATATATAGTTACAGGATGATACAATCGCGGACACGCTGTCTACAACGACGCCTCTTGCCATTGGTCTTGTGTTCCTTAGAATCCATGCTACTTTGTCTGCTCTTGATACTTCCACTTCGACTTCTGCTTCTTCTGTAATTAATAAGTAGACACATGAAAAAAAGACTATAAGCTTCACTTCATTAATGTCTCTGAATAGAATTAAATACCTTTACCTTCATTAATACATAATTAATTAAGGGTCTGTTTGATAATTATTTTATTTTTAGTTTTTAGTTTTTAGTTTTCATTTCTTGTGCTAGAGTACAGAGGAAAATGAGAATGGGAGGAAGAAGTAACAAAAGTGAAAATAATTTTAAATAGATTTCAATTTTTAGTTTTTGTTTTCACTTTTGTTACTCCTCCCTCACATCCTCTCCTATCATCTTCCTTCTAAATCTCGTCTCCACTCTCATTCTCACTTTCATTCTCCTTCTTATTCCTCTATACTTTAGCACAAAAAATAAAAGCTAAAAATTAAAATTGAAATCGTTATCAAACGGACCGAAAGATATTATTCATTACCAACAAGAAGACCATGCTTTTATACATGAAGCATGCATGCATCTTCTAATACCAAATATATTTCTTTTACATTCTTGGTTGGTAACTTTAATTGAAACGAAACAAGGTCGTGGTATAAAAATGGTCGGTCATGTCAAATATTTCAGAATTTCTTTAGGGCAATTAATTTTCTTGGTCTATATTCTCTTAGGAATATTTAAAAGCTATATTTTCCTAACCACAACTTGTCTCTAACTGATACCGTCTACAAAATTAAAAAATTTGTGATGAGATGAACCCAATGTTTTTTTTAATATACAACACTTTTTCTTTTTTCTTTTTTCTTTTTGGAAGCAAGCGATATTGTTTTCATTTCAATATACCTTATTTTGGTATGATGGCTTGCTTGGCTGGCTCACTCGTAGTTTAGTAGGTAGCTAAATAAACAAAATCCAGCAAGCACAAGAGAAAAATACTCCTAATAAAGAATCAGCAGCAGAAACATCAAACGCATCAGCAAGTGATTCTTCCCCAAGAGCAATCGGATATGCCTCCTCACGCCCAAATTCATGCAATTTATTTACAATCACAGAATACAAGCGCCACACAAAAGAAAACTTCATAGAGAGAAAGGAAACCTCTCATAAAAATTAATTTTTCTTAATTTTGTTTTAAAACAAAAACAAAACCTTTTTTACTCTAAAAAAACTATTCCTAGATTCCTAGATTGCCTTTAAAGAAATTACCGGGCTTTCGAATATTTTTCGTACACGAAGAAAAAAGAGAGGAACCTAAAGAGAGATAATAAGAGGTCAGCAACAGACGAGATAAAATATATGAAATTCACTCCCGGTTGCCATCTTTATCCCTTACTTCTTCCACATATTTACCGTTTTTCCTTAATTAAAATAGAAAAGAATTATCAATAAATAAATAAATAAAATTAAACATTCAGCTTAGACTGCAGACAGACTTTAAAATGTTTTTTAAAAATGGCGCTTCCATCTCAGATTCAAAAACCCTTACTCCCCTATCCTTTCAACAGGCCTTGAAAGAAAGCAGTAAAGCATACGACAGGAGATACAATCAACGAAACATTAAACATAAAACACCATTTCATACCATGGATGGAGTAACTGGTTAAGTTTCATCAGAACAAGTAGGTTCTCATTTCATTTCCATGTATTCTTTCTTCCATCCAAGTCCAGCATTTAGTATACTGTATCACATACGGTGAACTCAAACTCATCCACCTGTGCATTTCAGACTCCAAGACTGGCGTACGAAATGGTACTCCCATAAAACATGATAAACAGAAAAGAAAACAGCAAGAGTGCACAAACAACTAGTCTATCGCATCTTCACAACCCAAAACACATAAACCACACTGCACAATGTAGCCTTATAATATGGTTCAAATCATCAAGATTTGTCTATAAGACGCGCAAAGGCAAGACAACGGCTTTAAAAGGCGTCATGTTACAAATACAAACGTCATCCTCCAGCAACTTCTGTATCAACAGGGGAGAGAGAGAGAGAGTAATACGGGCAACTTCGCATACAAACACATTAGGTCCTTTTAGCAGGTCATCTTGAGGGAAAAATACAAGGGCCAACGAAACTGATGGCCAATTCAAATGTGTACCATGGTTTTTAAACAGGAATATTTGAAACGAAAGCTATCAATTCAAATTTCATACTTTAAAACAGAAACAAATGAGCACAAACGCATTACAAGATCATACTAACCAGAGATACTAAAACTCACAATATTAACAATGATACTCACCCATAAGCAGAAACATCAGATTCACCCAATTGTTCTAGGTCATTGATACCAAAAAGAAGAATGAACATACCAATGAAAAGTATGGGACACTACCAAAGAGGAACTATTAAGAGACAGCAAACAAGTAGATACTAGAGGAACAGTACCACAAATAATGCATACAAGAAAAGAGACAATGAACCAACCAAAAGCTAGCAATACCAAATGAAGATGTCCTAATGGGATATGGAAATCTCTTTAAACTTATCTGCCCAATTCCCTTTTACGTTTTTATATCAAATTTTTGATTTCGGTCAATTGATCCTCACTTGGCCATCATGACTTTGACGAACTCCTCGTAGTTGATCTGCCCATCACCATCCACATCAGCCTCACGAATCATCTCATCCACTTCCTCATCTGTCAGCTTCTCACCAAGATTTGTCATAACATGACGAAGCTCAGCAGCAGAAATGAAGCCATTCTGGTCCTTATCAAACACCCGGAAGGCTTCCTTGAGCTCCTCCTCAGAATCTGTGTCCTTCATCTTCCTGGCCATCAGGTTAAGAAACTCAGGGAAATCAATGGTTCCATTCCCGTCAGCATCAACCTCATTGATCATATCCTGAAGCTCAGCTTCAGTTGGGTTCTGACCAAGTGAGCGCATGACAGTCCCAAGCTCCTTGGTAGTGATGCAACCTGCATCAAAATTTAAAGAAATGTTTAAGCAGAATACAGCAAAGAAATTGGTAATAGTTGTTTAGGCAGATAACCAAGCTTCTTTTGTTTGGTGGGTGGGGAATGGTAACCAGGCTACTAACAAATGTACAAACCACTTATTTCCCTAAAATTCATTCTAATATATTATTGCTGTTATCATTGTTGAGAGAAACACCGCCTAAACTGGAAGGAAAAAAACACACACATACACAAACTATCCCATTTCAACAACCCTTCCACACACCACAATTTCAATACTGAAAACAGCATATAAGTATAAGGCAAAAAATTAAAGGCAAAACAATGATCCAGATCCTGGTATTTCTAAAACAAATATCACAATAACAGTCAGGAAAGAATAGAGCAAAGGGCAAAATAAATTCACAATTGTCCAGTCCAAAAGAAGAGAAACGAATGGATTAGCCCAAAAAACCAATAATATGACCAAGATGCTTTCCAAAAACTGACTCTTAACTAGAAAAAATACTCCAGGACTGTTAAAGATCTGTAAAATATAGAAAAGGATGCCACATGACCCTTAAATATTGTAAAAACCAGAAAAGGTTAACATATGATGTTTTGAGAATGCAACCACCAATATAGTACTTCCAGATTTCACAAAAACCCTACGTATGAACCCGACAGTCAAACAATGTAGACTTGTAGAGAAATCTACACTGATTCCTAAAACAGAAAAGTTACTGAGAAGAAAGAAAAGGTTATTCTTTGTAAATTGTGAACTGATACCAAAATTTGTTCAAAAATATATTCACAGATTGCTTCGAACCACACACGAAGCAGTGCCATAACACCAAAGAACTATCAAACAATGCATCCTTTGGTGATATCTATTCTTAAACGACAGCAACATACAGCAAATCTCTTATGAAATTATCTTTTATTTTCTTGTGTATAGCATATAACATTGTGGTGTCGATTCCAATACCATAAAATTATTTCTGCAAATCCAAAACCATAAAAGATATCTTAAATCAAAACCCCAGTTTTTCCCAAATAGAATAAATTATCCAAACAAGGGAGGAAACATGGTTCGAATAAAGAATGAGACCGCATAAGCCATCTACATATCAAATTCAACCCAGAATAGTATCGACCATGCTGGAAGTTTAAATCTAACAAAATGACCTTGTCCTAGCGATCAAAACATGCTCCTAGCATAAAACAATTCAATCGCTGACAAACCCTTGATCAACCACAAATTTTTACAAGCGAAAAACATTAGATCCAAACATGACAGATTAATTAAGCACCATAAGGACAGAGAACAAAAACGAAAACAAAAATTCTTATGGAAGAGAGACAAAAAGAGGGATCTGAGAAAAGAGACCATCGCCGTCCTTGTCGAAGAGGCTGAAAGCCTCCTTGAACTCTGAGATCTGGTCGTCTGTGAGCTGATCGGCCATTGTTGAGCGTTTGGCTTGCGAGAAAATCACAAAGAAAGTGTCCAGAGGAGAAACAGAGGAAAATTAAATATATGCGTCTCCAATGTGGAAAAATGTGAGAGACGGGTACGCTTTATATATCCAAAGGAAGAGTGGTGGTCCAGCGGCATCTGATTCTCTCTCATCCGCACGTATTCCTTTTCTTTGAACCTATAATTTGCCTTGCTCTATTAATTAAAACTAAAAACTAAACTAAACAAAAATATGAGGCACGTGTGCAACGTAAGAGTGCATACAGAACACTATGAAGATAAAAAAGGTAAAGAAGGTGAATATTTGCTAAACAGTTTTTTACTTTATAGATATTGAGTTATCGGTATATAGTGAACATAATTTTTTGGCTAAATTTAAAACATAAAATTGAACTTCATGGGATCCGGATCTTCTGCTATGATTTTCTCTGCTTCTGCTATGATTTTCTCTACTATGATCTACTTGACTTTCGTCATTCACATGTCACCTCATTTAAATTTAATTTAAGGGATTTAAACTGAACGCGTCATCCTTTAAAACAAAACTCCAATTTACTCCTAATTAAAAATTGAAAAAAAAATCCCTAATTTAGAGCCAGTTTGGCATTGATGTGCTATGAAAATGATCATTGTCAGATTTACTGTGAGATAAAACAATTTGGTTTTTGGTAATCATTTTGTCAAAAATGTTGTTTGTGCCATAATCAATTTTATTGTGTTTGCTAATACGGATCCTTCTACATGACTACGCTTTTCCCGTTCAATTGTGAAAAATATGGAAGAAAAAAAAAATTGTATATTTTTTAGTCCAACCATATTGTACGCAAATAATACATCCGTATTATATCAATTAAAAAAAGGGATCTGTAGCAAATGCTTTTGCTTTGGAATATGGAACATTAACATGCAGTCCCACCGAACCAAGATCTCAAAAGAATATAAAATGTAAAAATGATGGCCTTTGATTTCCCAACACTTTTTGAACCGTTTTCTCCATTTATAATAGGCTTATTTATTGTAGTACTCTTTAAAATTTCGATCAAATTTCACTTAACCCATTCAAAGTTAAAGTGGCCCACTTAACCCCTTTGATCGTGATTTTGTGTTCCACTTTACCCCGTACCATTAACGTCATTCAAAAGACAGTCAAAATGCTGACATGGAAGAGTCATTATGGTAAAAACACCCACAGTGGCTAATTGCTGAACGTAGTCAGCATACTACGCGGCATAGTGGACCCCACAGGCTTTGGAAATCCAAATCTAAGCAACTCAATTCATAGATTTTGCCAAAAGAAGAAGTTTCTTAGTCGAAATAATTTGGGGATTAGGGTTTGTAGTGTATAATCACAGAGAGAGAGAGAGAGAGAGAGAGAGAGAGAGAGAGAGAGAGAGAGAAAGAATATGAGAAGGAGCAAATATTGCAGAAGAATCGAAATCTTGGCATTGCGCGAATATTTGAGAGATTGAAAAGGACAAGGACGATGCCGAGAGAGAAAGGAGGTTCTCAACCCGAGTACGGTAAGTGGCCCTTCTCTTTTCAAATGGAATCAACGAAAGCGAGAGATTTATAGAGTGTGGTTAGGTTTAAGCTTCTTTATTGTCTGCTTGCTTTGTTGGGTCAGGTTTAAAGGTGTTGAGTTTGAAAAGCATGGAATAAAAAATGGTTGTGGTCCCCTATGTCTTGCTGTTATGTTTTCTTGTTTACTAGTTGTTTAAAGGTTCTTTTAGTGCTTTAAAAATGTTAGTTGCATGTGAATCTTGCTCCATGTATGTTTACTGGTAGTTTGGTGGTCGTGTTGTCCTTTTTAAACTATACATATGACTAGGCAATGGTTAAAGTGTGTTTTTTTTATGTTCTGTTGTGTAGATGACAAAGGAATAGTCACCTTTGAAGTACACCATGGAGGTAGAATGGTAAAGTCCCCAAACCTCAATGAGTGGTGGTTTTATGTGGGGGGGTCTGTTGATTATTTGGACTGGTATCTTTTGGACTACTTAAATTTGTTAGAGATATATGAGTATGCAAAAGAGCTTGGCTACCATGACCAAGTGGTTGTGACAGGGATACAAAATGGTAAAAAAGGGTGTATAGATAGTGATGCTCAGCTACTTGAATGGTGTCATTTGGTGCCTCCTAGCTTTGAAAGAGTGATTGTAATTTACTTGGAACACCCTACTGTTATTAATGTGGATGAGGAGGTACTGTTCCTGAGGGTATAAGTGTGGAGGATGAGACTATATATGAAGAGGGTAAGAATGATAAAAGGGCTGAAAATGAGAATGAAGACAGTGAAGATCATGGGGAAGACCCTGAATTTTATGACAGTGCTTATGAGCAAAGTGAAGATGAACAATGCTTGCTGGAGAAGGATGATAAAGCATTTGACAACTATGTTAACCACAATGCTCTAGATATTGATCCAACTGCAAATGAAGGAGAGAAATCATATGATATGGCTGTAAGTGATGTTAATAACTTGGATAGTAGCTCATGTGGTGAGGTTGATATGCCTATGAGAAAAAGGAAGAGGAAACTGCCCAAGTTTGATGATTTTAGGCCTGACGCATATTTGAGTAACCCAATCTTTAAGCTTGGTTTAAGATTTCTCAGTATCTATGTATTTAGGAAAGTAGTGAGAAACTATTCAGTATTCAACAGAAGGAAGATTAAGTTCTCCAAGAATGATACAAATAAGGTCAGACCAGTATGTGATAGGATCGAGAATGGAAAATGTCCATGGTTTGTTTATGCTTCAGTTGTAAATGAAAGTAGCATGGTTCAAATTAAGAGTTATGAAGAGGAGCACACTTGTGGGACTGTTGAACGCAATGTCCATGCTAACTCATCATGGTTGGCAGAGAGATATGCTACACAGCTGTCTAGAATAATAAATTAGGATGTAGGAGTTTTTAAGGAAAGGGTGAATGAAGATCTATGTGTCATATCTTCAAAATCACAAATATACAGAGCAAGGCAAAAGACAACTGCTGTAAGTGAGGGGACTTACACAAAACAGTTTGAGTCTCTTTGGGATTATGTTAAGGAGCTAAAAAGGACAAATGTGGGAACTACTGTAATGATTAAGTCCAATTTGGAGGGTGACAAATTCATATTTGAAAGGATTTATATATGCTTGGCAGCTACAAAGAAAGGGTTTAATGATGCTTTGAGGCCAGTTGTTTGTTTGGATGCTTGTCACATCAAAGGCAACACCCTGGGCAATTACTCTTTGCTGTTGGTGTTGATCCTAACAACGGCATGTATCCAATAGCTTATGCAGTGGCTGAGCTTGAGAATTATGCAACTTGGACTTGGTTTTTGGAACTCTTACATGTTGATCTTAGCATTGAAAATAGTAATGGGTATGTATGTGTTCATTACAGATAGACAAAAGTGTTGGAAATATGCCCTAAAAGCCAATCATATGATGTAATTTTTTAAGGATATTTCATATATTAGACTTATGTTTAATCCTCTTAAAGGGCAAGTTTATTGTTTATTAGTAAATGTCTCATTAATAGTTACACATGCTTAAACAATAAGTCCAAGGGATGTGAGATAGAGAGAAAGTAATCTAAGGAAGTTAGATTCAGGAGACCTTTCCTCTATTATCTTCATGCCCTAAACGTTCCTAGTCATAGGATTGTCAAATGGGCACTGACAATCCGGAAAGACCGGTACATGCTATGTCTTCTCAATTGGGAGGATGACTGGTCTCAAGTCATTCGTTTGGAGACACTAAGACAAGTATGTAGGTGCTCAATGGAGAATGAGTTCACTGAACGCGATCAAACGAGAGTTTCTTGTATGGAAATTTTACTTATATGTCAAACAAGAAACTCCAAGTTGCAATAATGCAAATTAGTCCTTAGACCTGAGGCACCATGGTTGTCTTGTGGGAAGGTTGTGGATCTTTGATGATGCTATAAAGACATGTCCTAATCACGGATGTGTTACAAGCATTGTTAGGATTCACGATTAACTCATGGAGACATGTGAGTGTACAACATGGAATCTCTATCCTTCAGTAAAGAAGGAGAATGCTCAGAAGATTTGATTAAGCCAATCTCTGATTAGAGTATTCGGTATGACTTAGAAGGATGTTCTTGTCATACTAATACAAATCATATAAGACGTGACAATCTCATTAGGGGTTTTGACATGCACCATGCCCTAGTAATGAGATTAAAAGCATTGTAATAGGGAAGGACCGTATTGCATTGTAATTCCAACTGAATAGGTTCTCTGCTTATTCTACTTAGCTTGGATATCCATGACAT
>NW_018921646.1:221412-241680 GCF_002207925.1 Prunus avium | reverse complement strand
AAGAGAGAGAAAGAAAGCTCTAGTCTTCCAAAAACTCTCTCTACACTTTCATACCATCTTAGTGAGGGATCACTAGCATCATCCTCTCACTAAGCTCATCATATTCTTCTCAAGCTCTAGTTGGTGAAGAGACTTAGAGGTTACCTATTTTGGTGACTTTTGGGGAACCTCCTAAGTTGAAGTTTTGAAGGAGTCATTCAAGCTTCAACAACAAGGTGGAGATTTTGAAGGAGCCATTCAAGCTTCAACAACTTTGGTGGAATTCGATCATAGGGTTGAAAGCACGCACCAAGGGTAACTCCTCCTTCCAATCTTACTAGAAGTATGTTCTAGGAAAGTAGTACAACTATCACTTGGCTTAAAAGATTCATGGGAAAAGTTTTTGTTTTTGAACTCATAGATGCATGCTTAAGCTTCCGTTGCCATGATTTTATTTATCTATGTTGATGTTCAAATGAAACTCATGATTTTCTAAAGGTTTCCTTCAAAAAGGGCTTAATTGATGCAGTGGGTGACATGTTCCCAAACCCAGAGCATAGGCATTGCCTTAAACATCTACATGCCAATTTTATACTTGCTGGCCATGGAGGGTTAGTTCTGAAACAACATATGGAGGCTACTGCAAGAAGTACAACTATACCTTGGTTTCAAGCAGAGATGAAAAAGCTCCAAGATTTGTCAGGACTAGCTTTTGATTGGTTGGCAAGGCTTGATCCAATGCAGTGGTGTAGATCTCACTTCAGAACACACTCAAAGTGTAACATTCTCTTGAATAACACGTGTGAGGCATTCAACAAGTCTATCCTTGATGCTAGAGACAAGCCTATTATAACAATGCTTGAGAGGATCAAGTATTACATTATGTTGCTAATGGCAAGTAGAAGAGAAGCTATGGAGAAATGGGCTCATGATGTGGGGCCAAGAGTTTTTGCAACTCTTGAGAAGCTTAAGAAGCAGTCAGTCTGGTGCATTCCAAGACTTGTTGGAGAGAGCATGACAGGACCCGACCCAAATTCCACTTTGGAATCTGTGCCAAACCCTATGCATGTCCGACACCTGGCAGGTGCTGAGCACACTCGACCAAATTACCCTTCTAACGAAATCCAAAGTTTCTTTAGGGTTTGACTTCTGCTAAAAATTCGGCAGAGTCTCCCCTATAATTTGCTCATTTCCCAAACTTTTTCACCTATACAACAAGCAATTTAACTATCCACAACTGTTCAGCATGCACAATAATAGAATTCACACAACCAAACATCAAATCTTTATGGCCTCAGGACTCCTTATACCAAATAAATCGTTCTACCATCTGAAACTGATTTCGACTTTTAGAACAACAAGAATACGTTAACAAATCTCAAAATAACTTAACTGAACAACTTTTCAATCACTTGATCTTGCGGTTGCACCTAGTAACTCTAGGTTGCCTACTGTCACGGCCCGCATGTCCAAGGCCCAGCCCGTCTAATGAATCATGCTAGACCTCTTAGCCCACATGTCTAGATTCAATGTACAATAGTAGGTAGACTATGGTTGGTGACATTGTATGTAGAGTCCAGTTGGTGACATTGTATCTTAGCCATCTATTGTGGTGGTAGGTGGGATAGGAACAGTATATAAGGATGATGTCACATTGTGTATCCTCACTTCACAACTTGTAAAGCATTTGAGTAGCAATACAAGCATATATTCTCCCAAACTCTCTTGAGCGTTCTTGAGTGTTCTTATCGTTCTTGCTCTTGCGTTGTGTTCTTGCTTGGTTCGATCTTAGATTGTGGGAAGGGAGGCTGACTTAGCTTGTTCAAGAGGCGATCAAGTCTAAGGCTGCACGGAAGGAAGACTCCGAAAAAGTCATCCCGTGACAGTTGGTATCAGAGCGAAAGCTCAAATCATTCGAAGAAGCATGTCGAAGAGCGGATCCGATGTGGAGACTGATATGTCCAAGGTCAACTTGGATTGTGGAGGCAAATCGAAGAGTGTTGTTAATATTATGTTAACTCGCAATTGTACTGGGCAATTAGTAGTATAGCAAGACAAGTACGAGGTCGTACCCATGAAGACTGAGAAGTTAAAACAAGTTATGTACTTAGATTACCAAATTCAAGAAAGTAGGAGGTTATGTCTAAAACAGAATTTAAAGTAAGAGTGGTTGTGATTGTTGAACAAAAGAAGCAAAATGAAATTGCAAACAAAAACAAGTAAACAAATGTAACAAAGAGTGGTTTTAAGAGTTGGAAAACAGATTTGGAGACTAGGGCATTCGAATCACCATAACAATTCAATTCTGGGTTATAAGGAGTCAAGTAACAAGTCTAATTCATATTCAAAGATTGATTCTAGCTAAAGTATGATTAGGCCATGGTGTCTGGTTCTAACCTTGTGTTCCTAATTCCCTAATTTGATCATTTGTTGTCTAACCTAAAATTAAGCATTAGGAACCCATTAAGCATAAAAGAACAATTTAAACAACCAAGCATGTATCTAATCCCTGTTGTCGAATGTCCATACATACTTTTCCTATTCATATTTCAATTTGAATCAAAGCATGGTGTCTACTCTTGATTCAAACCAAGATAGCTAACATACAAGTTCTAATGGTGATCAATCATTCAAACAAGCATGTTAACTTATAAGCATAATGAATATAGAAAAACCCCTTTTCTGAAGTTCTTGTGGTGTCCAAGACTTCTTCAAGTGCTTCTCCACGTCTAATGCTTCTCCAAGAGCTTCCCCACGTCTAGAATGATGTATGACAGCTAGTAGGTGATTTGGGATGAGTTTGGGTGAGTGGGTTGATTGCTGGAGTGTTTGGGGTTGTGGAAATGTATGAGGATGATTTCTAGATGTGTTGATGGAATGATGGAACTGTGGAGGATGGCTGAAGTGAATTTTGTAGCTTGAAAACTTCTCTATTTATAGGGCTAAGAGGGAGGAACATCATGATGAAATCCAACACCACCATTCCTCCTTTAATACAACCCATAACTCCCACTTCATCTTGTCTATGTTAGTGTGGTTGGAATCAATTCCATCTCATACTTCTTTTGCTGCACCTCAAGATTTCTTCACATGGGTTTTCAAAGGTGTTCAACTGTGGCTGCCTTTTGTTGCCAACCCATGTGGGTTTTCTTTTGGTTGCTGGAAATAAAAGATTCTTCTGAACCAGGCTTGGTGTATGAAGGCCTGAGATTTCAATATGTATCCAATGGGGCTCAAATTTGGTTATGTCATAATAGACACCCATTGGAACAACTTGTATGAAGAATGTATTCCCATCTGAGCAACACAAGTGTACGTTTTGGGCCCTGCAAGTTGACTGGCGAAAATAGACTGGAATTGACTCATGGTGTGCATTTTGAAGGGCCCAATGGATTGGGCTTGGCTTCATCAATTGATACATTTGAGTAATCCATCTTGCAATTCAGAATCTCTTCTTTCCAACCACATATTAATTGGGCCAATACAAGTTGGGAGGAGGAAGTTAAGGCCGAAATAAATTGCTAGCTCAGTTTGCTCGTTTTTGCACCATTTTGCATCTTTTCCTATCCAAAGCCACCATTGCTACCTAAGGCCCAATGAACTGAATGATAAACAGAAAAGGGATTAAAAGCACAAGTTTAACTCAATAACATAACCAAATCATAAGTTAGAGGGGTACAAAATGATATACAATTATGAACTGATCAAAGAGGGAATGATCTAGAGATGTTGTAGCAAAGACGGAGAAACGGCTTTCTAAGATGGAGAATGCCGTAATCGAGTTCGATCAACGACTCGAGGAGGACGTCCTTACGAAGGAGGGCTTTGGAGCTGTGGTGGAAGAGCTTCAAGGCCAATTCCAAGGAGCCCTCAACTCCGCATTGGACAACATCAGGCTAGATGTCCAAACCAAGCTGGATCACTTCTGAGATGGCTAAAGCAAACTGGGAGCGTGAAGGACTATGTCGCCACATTCACCAACCTGTTGTTCGAGGTGCCTAGCATGACAAATGAAGACAAGCTCATGTACTTCATGAGTGGCCTACAGAATTGGGCCAAGCTAGAGTTACAAAGGAGGCACGTTCAAACCTTGTCAGAGGCAATTGCTGCAGCTGAGTCTCTTGTGGAGTTCAAGAGGAATGATCAAGGTGACTCCAAGTTCAAAGGAAAGAAAGGTAGCAGTGAATCTGGTGGGGGAGACCACAAACCAAAAGAGGGTAGCAAGTCAGGAGACAAGTGTGACGGTCACAAGTCATCCGTGAAGAAGAATGACAAAGGTGACAAGGGGAAAGACAAGTCGAAGCTAGCTTGCTACTTGTGCAATGGAGCGCACATGATGCGGGATTGTCCGCAAAAGAAATCCTTGAATGCCATGAACCAAGAGAAGGAAGAGGAGGCCGAAAGGGAAGCAGGAATGGGGGCCATTCACCGCTTCAATGCCCTACAAGCCAAAGTGGCTCAAGCACAGGTTCAAGCTAAAGGGGTGATGTTCGTCAACGCCATGGTGGATGGCAAGACAACCCGTTGTTTGGTGGATACGGGGGCCTCGCACAACTTTATGTCAGTGCAGGAAGCAAAGAGACTTGGTTGTTGAGTCTCGAAGGAAGCAGGCAGTGTGAAGACGGTGAATTCAACTGCCAAACCAATTGATGGAGTAGCTCATGGTGTGGAGCTACACATTGGTACGTGGAAGGGAGTAGCTGACTTCTTCGTGATCTCGATGGATGACTACAATATCGTGCTAGGAATGGGGTTCATGGACAAGGTAAAGGCATTTCCCATTCCATTTTACAATACTATGTGCATTGCACAGGGTGGAACAATGCCATGCATGGTGCCAGTTGTGAGGCAACAAGGCGAGTCAAAGCTTTTGTCAGCCATGCAACTTTCCAAGTCGTGGAAGAAGGGTGAGCCGACGTTCCTTGCAACTATGAAGATGGATGTAGTTGGGAAGGAAGTCCAACCAGTCCCAAAATTTGTGGAAGTAGTCCTTAAAGAGTTTGCATATGTCATGCCCAAGGAGCTGCCCAACACCTTACCACCTAGGAGAGAGGTGGATCATGCCATTTAGTTGGAACCGGGTGCCAAACCCCCAGCCAAAGCGCTGTACCGGATGGCACCTCCTGAGTTGGAGGAATTGAGGAAGCAGTTGAAGCAGTTGTTGGACGCTGGTTACATCCAACCGTCCAAGGCCCCTTATGGTGCCCCAATTCTTTTCCAGAAGAAGAAGGAGGGAACACTGAGGTTGTGCATCGACTACCGGGCACTAAACAAGGTGACCATAAAAAACAAGTATCCAATCCCGTTGATTGCAGATTTGTTTGATCAGTTGGGAGGAGCGAAGTACTTCACCAAGCTGGACTTGCGCTCAGGATACTATCAAGTGAGGATCGCACCGGGAGACAATCCGAAGACCGCATGTGTGACAAGATATGGGTCTTATGAGTTCCTTGTCATGTCATTCGGCTTGACTAATGCTCCTGCAACTTTCTGCACCCTTATGAAGAGGGCACTTATGGAGGAACCAGTGCTGAGACTACCCGATCTTAGCAAACCTTTTGAGGTACACACTGATGCATCAAATTTTGCTATTGGTGGTGTACTCATGCAGGATGGACACCCATTGGCTTTCGAGAGTAGGAAGCTCAATGACACTGAGCGGTGGTATACCGTTCAAGAGAAGGAGATGACAGCCGTAGTGCATCTTGCACGGATTGAGAACCAAGTAGGTAGTGCCTCGAAGTGGGCGGGATATCCAAGCACTTATCGAACGTTGGCATTGATGAGTGAAGCTTACTATTGGCCACAGATGCGGGAAGATGTAGACTCGTTCGTGCGGACTTGCCTTGTATGCCAACAAGACAAGACCTTGTAAAAGCAGCCGGGTGGGTTGCTAGAGCCACTTCATGTTCCAACCAGACCACGGGAGAGTATTTCCATGGACTTCATCGTGTGTCTACCCAAGTCAAAAGGGTGTGGCTCAATTTTTGTGGTGGTCAACAGGTTCACCAAGTACGCTACCTTCATCCCTGCATTGGCGGATTGCAACGCGGAGGAAGCTGCACGCTTGTTTATGAAGCATGTGGTGAAATATTGGGGGATCCCTAAGAGTATTATCAGTGACCATGACACTCGCTTCACTAGTAAACTCTGGATGGAGCTCTTCAGGCTACTTGGCTCACAATTGAACTTCTCTACCAGCTTTCACCCACAGACAGATGGTCAGACAGAACGGGTGAATGCATTGTTGGAGTTATACTTGAGGCACTATGTGAGTGCCAACCAACAAGATTGGGCAAAGTTGTTGGATGTTGCTCAGTTCTCGTACAACTTGCAGCGATCGGAGTCGATAGGGTCAAGTCCTTTTGAGTTGGCAACTGGACAACAACCTATGACACCGAACACAGTGGTGTCGGGCTACACAGGGAGTAGCCCAGCTGCATACAAGACGGCGAAGGACTAGCAGATGAATAATGAGCTAGCTCGGCCTCAATTGGAGAAGGCAACTCGGAAGATGAAGAAATGGGCAGACAAGCACCGGCGAGATGTTGTATTCCAACCAGGTGACATGGTCTTTGTGAAGGTCAACCCCTCTCAACACAAGTCCAATAGAAAGGTACACAAGGCGTTGTTGAGGAGATATGAGGGCCCATTTCCTATCATCCGAACTGTGGAAAGAGTTTCTTATCGTGTAGAACTACCGCCACAATTGAAGATTCATCCGGTGTTTCGCGTGAGTAATCTCAAGCCCTACCATGCTGACCCCGAGGAGCCAAGTCGTGGGGAGTCTCAACGAGCTCCACCTTTAATGGTGACTTCATTTGACAGGGAAGTCGAGTGCATCATGGCCAAGCGCGAGGTGCGATGCAAAGGTGTACCGAGATACTTTGAGTACTTTGTCAAATGGAAGGGCCTGCCAGAGTCCGAAGGCAATTGGGAGAAAGAAGAGTCTTTGTGGCAGTACAAGGACAAGATCGAAGCATTCGAACGAGAAGGAACTACCTCGGTGACGAGGACGTCACCGGATTAGGTGGGGGAGAATGTCACAGCCCGCATGCCCAAGGCCCAGCCCGTCTGATGGATCATGCTAGACCTCTTAGCCCACATGTCTAGATTCAATGTACAGTAGTAGGTAGACTATGGTTTGTGACATTGTATGTAGAGTCCGGTTGGTGACATTGTATCTTAGCCATCTATTGTGGTGGTAGGTGGGACAGGAACAGTATATAAGGAGGATGTCACATTGTGTATCATCACTTCACAACTTGTAAAGCATTTGAGTAGCAATACAAGCATATATTCTCCCAAACTCTCTTGAGCGTTCTTGAGTGTTCTTATCGTTCTTGCTCTTGCGTTGTGTTCTTGCTTGGTTCGATCTTAGATTGTGGGAAAGGAGGCTGACTTAGCTTGTTCGAGAGGCGATCAAGTCTAAGGCCACACCAAGGGATCAAGTCATACGTAGTTCTTCCTCTTTGTTGACAAGTTACATACTCAACTTTTATGTTTATCTCCTGTTTTGCAAAATCAAATGTGAAAAGAAATTGAAAAGGAAAAGAAAATAATGAGAGGAGAATAGCTTTTTAATTGAAAAAGAAACACAAGGGGAAAAAGAACGGGTATATTAAATCAAGTAACGACATGGTAAAATAAAACTTCACTTAAGAACATAATCGTGAATTGTACAAAATCCTTAAAACTTAGAAAAATCTTAATCCTTGTCTCTTAAATAGGAAAACATATATTAAAACCTTTGCCCATAAATACCAAGATAAAATCCTCCATTTTAGTTTAAAACATCTCAAAACTTAAATACTCTCCACCTAGGCGTACCCCCATTCGTGATCCGTCAATTCCACCAATTTTCCGTCAATTCCAATAATGTACCGTCAATTCCATGATTTTCTATTTATTTCCCACATTATACTGTCAATTCCTTGTGTCACATAATGTGACACATCCTCGCAGGCCTCGGTAACACGAAGTCAACCCGATCTGCATTCCTCGCGGAACTCAGGGGAGGTGTAGTCAACTCGAGAACGCACATCCTCGCAAAACTCGGGGGACATGTAGTCAGCCCGAGAACCCATATCCTCGCTCCACACGGTTCAGGCATCCCCGAAACTCGTGGGGCATTGTCATAAAGGACAAACTGTTTCAAAGGCATTTGGGGGGTACTCCTGTGGTGGATTTGAAAACCATATTCCGAAACTTATCATAAACTTTCCCAACTTTACACAACCAAACACAGCATAATACCCTTATAAAATAAAAGCGATTACTTAATAACTCATAAACATTTGAATAACCAATATCACCCAGTCATGTACTTTAAAAATACTCACAATAATAATCATAAATAAATAAATAACAAGATAAACTTCGAATATCAGAATCACACTCAAGAATATCATCAAACACTATAACATAAACTCGTAATCCGAACATAACCAAAATAGTTCACAAACAGTCAAGCCTCGTTTACACGGTTGTTCTAGCACTTCTCGAAGACTCACAGTCAACTGAGGGTCAAACTTTCTAAATTGGGTCAACCGGGCCTGCAGGGCCCACGCCTCCCACTTCCGATCAAAGAGTTCTTACAGGTTCAACAAGGTTTAATAAACATGTCCTACCAGTTTGGTCCAAATCAGAGTACAGGGACTCCGATTCTCGATCCGCGAATTCCTACACAATCCTAGAGGTGCCTAAATCAACATATTTTAAATTGGAAACGATCCAACGGTCCGATCAAATCGAACCCGGATAATGCCCAATATGCAATATCCGATCGACAATCAAACGGTAACCAAAACGAAATCTGAGCATACCGTCGTGCTCGGGACGACGTGTAGATCATTTTAGGACAAAAACCCGACCTTGACACCCTGCCAACGCGCCGCCACCGCCGGCGGGTGTGTAGAGCAAATTTCTGGCGATCGGAAAACTCCAAACCACTGGCCAATATTCATACCTACAGATCAAGCACATCAAGGGGAGTAACTTTATATCTTGGTTGGAAGATCAATTCCACCATTAAAGCCCTCGAACGAACGATTTTGTCTCTTCAAAAACCTAAAAAATTCTTAGTTTGAATTCGTTAATTCTACTTGAAATTGGGTAGGGTCTTTGAGGGAAAACACCAAGGGAAGGTAGGGGAGTGTTTTGGGTGTGATTGCACGACTTGGTGTGGCCGGAGTTGGCCGGAAAAGCCATGAACCGCCACTGTTTTTACACAGCCCGGTTTTGGGCTGAGTTTGGCTTGATTTTTGGCTTGATTTTTCTTAGATTTGGGGCTGAAAACTGGTATAGATGTGTAGAGGAGTGAAAGATGAAGAGAATGGGCCAATTTCGTGGCCGGAGATGGTTGGATGTGGCCGGAATCGTTACCGGAAGCCATAGAGGTCGTGGCTATTTCTAAACAAAGGAGAGAGAAAGAGGGGTCTGCGCGTGAGGGAGGAGAGAGATAGGTTTCTGGTTTTTAAAAATTGACTTCGCAAAAATTACGATTGTGCCATTGGACTTCTTTTGATCGTAACTTTTTTGTTACAACTCCGATTTGAGCCCACTACGTGTCTACGGACTCATCTCGACGTGCTCTACGCAACGGTATAACTAAAATCCCCAAATTCTTTCCCAAACAAAAAGTCAACTTTTGAACCCTTAAAATATTCTCAAGGTAAAATTGTCTTTTACTTGAATAAATTAATAATTAAATATTAATTTAGGATCAGGTTATTATAGAGCAAATATGAGGTTAAGTGTTTTGGAGGCACTCAGGTGATAGTTGATTTGAGAAACATAAGTTGTTCATGTAGGCAATGGGATCTAACTGGGACAATGGGATCTAACTGAGATCCCATGTAAGCATGCTTGTGCTGCCATTGGGCAGTTAAATGGAAATCACATCAGCTATGTACATGATTATTACAAAAAAGAGGCCTTCATGAGAGCTTACAAACCCATGGTTCATCCAATGGCAAGCCAAGACTTGTGGGCTAAAAAAAATTTCCCACCTTTGCTACCACCTAAGTATCACAAGCAGCCAAAGAGGCTGAAGAAAAGCAGGGTAAGCTCAGCTGCTGAGCCACCTCTAACTTCTAATCCTAAAGCTAAACACTTACAAAGGTATAATTTGGAAACCAAGTGTTACATATGTAATCAAGTAGGCCATACTAAGAGGAAATGTCCAAGGGTAAATGAAGTACGAAGTAGCAATCACGTATATTCAAAGCATCTGATTTTAAAAGTTCTGTATGTATGGCATTCTGATATGGATTCATATGTGATGTTTGTTGGCCAAGTAACATCACAAAGGCAAAAGAAGACAGTACTTCAAGGTAACACATCAACTCAGAGAGTTATAAGACAATCAAGGTAGAAACCAGCATCATCTTCTACACAATCAAGGCAAAAACAACCAGTAAGTTGGGTTTCTTTTATTTAAGTAGCATTATGGAACTCTTCATTTGCTTATTTTAGTAAAAGCAGTCATGTTAATCTAACTTTGGCACAACTTTTAGATCATATCAAAGGCTAAAAAAAGGACCAATCATCACCAAGCATCTTCTCAGTCTAACCAAGCTCCTCAACCATCTTACCAACTAGCTCAACCATCTCAACCATCTCAGTTTGAACAAGCATCTCAAGCTTTTCAATTTGAACAAACCTCCCAGTCTCAAGAACCAAATTCATCTCACCTTTTACAAGCTTCTGAATAAAGGAAAGTTAGGTTTAAGTCTCCAGCTAAGAGGAAAGCATTCTTGGCAAATTTCAGCCATGGAGATATTGAAAAAGCTCTGCTCTATTTTTATGTTTTGCTGTGTCTTGGTGAACACATGTTTTTGAGTAGAAACTGTTGGTTTGGTATTTTATTGTCTATTTTGTTTTTGCGTACAAACTATTTGGCATTGCCATGGATATCATAGGTGCATATTCAGTCTTTTGTATTTTGTTTTGGCATTGCCATGGTTTAAACATGTGCTTACAAAGTCTTTCTTTTGAGTTATGTACAAGACTATTTAAAATTTATGTACAAGTTATTAATTAATGGTAGTTCAAAAGCTCTGAAAGGTTTCAAGAATTCTTGGTGCATACAAAAGTGTTTAGTCTTAACCATTACAAAAGGGCTTTGAAACCATTACATTTGCAAAATGCTATAGCCATTACATAAGTATCTCATCTCACTAAATTGTCATTCTACTAGGCACATTACACCACATTACCTAACTTTCAAACATACCACATTGCCTACATAACATCGCCAAACCAAACCATAAACACAAAGGCCTAAGAAATAAACAGAGCAATCCACAACTTCTTCTCTCTTGCTCTCTCACGCCCAATCTGATCTTCAACTTCTCTCTTTGTCCTCAGCAGCCAAGCCATCAGAGCTCTCTCACGGGGAGGCATTTCAATATCAACCCATACAAAAAACCCATAACCGTTTTTCCCCCTTTGCATTCAAACAACAATTCCATCGCATTCTCACAATTTATTGTCCAAATTTGGATAAAATAGCAAATCGAAAAACTACCTTTGACTTTGGACACACAAAGAACCTCCAAAGTGGGTTGGACTCTATCCAAAAAGTTTGCAGCCGAGAAAGCCTCCCACAGTAGCAATGAGGTGCAACAATGGCCAGCTCTTCTCCTCGTGGAGGTTCTTTCCTCATCTTCACACCCTTTAATTGAAGAAAGATGGAGAAACTTTTCTCTGGGGAACCTTAAATCCTTTAAATGGTGGTAAGTTATTTTTTTGAGTTTAGAAACCCTTTTATCAAAGATGAAGAAGAGAGAATTGGGGTCCACTTCACCCCTTCAACTGCTTAGAGTTGGATTTTCAAAGCCTGTGGGGTCCACTATGCCACGTAGGATGCTGACTACGTTCCGCAATTCGCCACTGCCATAATGACCCTGCCACGTCAGCATTTTCGACGGTCTTTTGAATGACGTTAACAGGGGTAAAGTGGAATACAAAACCACGGTCAAGGGGGTCAAGTGGGCCACTTTAACTTTGAGGGGGTTAAGTGAGATTTGACCGAAGTTTCAGGGGTACTATAGTAAATAAGCCTTTATAATATATATTTTTTTTTTATGTATTTGAGAAAACAAAAATACTAATCATGTTGTAAATGCTTGAGTTGATGGATGACCACCATACCTCTTAGTATTCCACCGTTGGATTTTATGTAACTTATGCACTAAGTATTTGTAATTAGTGCTTGTAACTTATAGGTATATTGTAAATGGTAATATTCAATTTCCTATCTTGTAAGCCTATAAATAGGTGGTTCTACCAAAGATTAAGGGAGGAATAAACATGGTGACACTTTATCCTTAGCATATCATTGCTCTCTATATTTTCTCCATCTAGTTTTATAACACGTTATCAGCACGACATTGCTCTTGGTATGTTTTCTTTCTCTGAATTTTCTTTCTTCTTATATGAGCTAGAGTCATCACATAGTATAGAGTTTCTTTGTACTCACCATTAGACTTCATCATGCTCGTTTAAGAAAAAAAAATTCTTATTCTTATTATACATGAATATAATGCCATGTTTAATTGTTTGTTTATTTAATTTTAAGTATGATCTTAATTATTATGATGTTGTATTATACAAAAGATCAGGGCCCGAAGTTCCTCGATCCTCATCATATAACTAGATTAGGACCTAGAGTCCTTTTGATTGAATCAGAGCCTGAAGTTCTTTGATTCCAAATAATCGAGGGCGTGAAGTTCCGCGAATTTAAAGAGCACATAAGGACATGAAACTCTTTGATTTTGTATTAATCAAAATCAGAATTCTATGAGGCCTACATATGTCAAGAACCCGAACCAGAAGTTTCAAGTGCATATTCATCGATTTGAGTATGAAGTTGAAAGCACAACTATTAATTCAATTTATTTAGATCTACGTATTTGAACCTAAAGTTTCGAATATATGTTGATATGAACCTGAAGTTCATAGTTTTTCATGGATCCTAATACTATATATGAACCTGAAGTTCATTACTTATTTGTGCCTATATGAACCTGAATTGGTTGGAAATCCAATTCTTAAACTTGTAGTTTTTTATCTACATATTGAATCCACATTAATATTGGATTATCTTGGAATTTCATAGTCTTTAATTTATTTATTTTATTCCTCGTTTATATCACTTTACTCATTTTATTTTATTTTATTTTATTTATGTTGGGTTATTAGTTAATTTCCTTTTACAATGGTAATGTCTTGTATTACCGCCCCAATATTGACAGCCAGAGGTGTCCATTGGAGAAACTTCATACTTTCTTTTGTGGGTAGGAAGTTTATGATGTCATGAACCAGAAGTTCATTGATCGGATAATTTTTATGTTGTGGCATGACTATCTTGGCAATCCATGTTCTACAATGATACATAAGATTTTTATAAATTTGTAAGGACATCGTTCAAAGACTCAAACTATTGTCTTGTCCAACAAATATCATTACAAAGAATGCTCACAAATAAAAGCTGTTATAAGATCATCTCAGTCAAAAATTGACTTTGAGCCCTCTTTCCTTAAATAATTCAAGAGGATATTTGTGAGCCTATACAATATTTAATTATGGATCACTTCACTAGTTTTATTGAATGTGCCTACTAAAATGGTCACATATTTGTCTCTTGACAAGATGCTTATGAGCACAACTCCCACATTATTAAATCCAGTCAATTTGACTTGATAATGATGATGAGTTTATTTTCCTAAATTTTGAGACAATACACCATCAGAATATCACATACCTGTTTGGGCCTGGTTGAAATTTGACCAGGTCAGGCCCGAGATCCGACAATTAAATTAACATTGAGCCCAATCAGTGGGCCTAATCAATAAGGTCGGATAGAAGCCCAAAATCATAAAGGTGGCCGAATATCTACATGTTGCAGAATATCTACATGTGGCTGCATACATTAATCTGGCCGAGCATATCAATACGGCCGAGAGCATAAAAGTGTTCGAAAGCCTATAAGCGGCCGAAAGTGTAGATACGGTCGAATGACTAAAAGCGGCCGAAAGGGTAGATACGGTCGAATGACTAAAAGCGGCCGAAAGGGTAGATACGATCGAATGACTAAAAGGGGCCGAATACATGAAATCAGCCAATGTTTAAATAAGGAGAGAGATAATCCGTAGGAGGATTTTCTCATAGGTTACAATTCAAATATAGAAGGAATTATGCCATATTGATGGTCAACCGAAGTTATTGTGGGAGAGCTCAAGATGGAAGGAAAATCAAATCAAATATTATTACTCATATTAAATCACATGCATGAGACAATGGATTGAAGATATTCTGGAGCAATTATGATTGATTTGAAGGCCAATTGATAACCGACCAAATTGAGATGCACCGAAGCCCCTATAAATACCAAGCTTATGGAAGAGAGAAAAGACCCCCCGACACAACACACAACTTGTCATTTTACATTCTCTTCAATTTCTATCATAGGAGTAGCATAATGTAGCCATAGCCTAGTTCTTATTTTTTCCACTCTAGTTTCCGTAAATTTCAATTATGCCTTTACATTCTTGTTCTTGTTTTTCAATTCTATTTTAATTACAGTAATTTCATTTCATGTTATCTTTACTGTTCTTCGTAATCTAGTTTACTTTCCGCCTTTACTTTATGCACTCGCATTTCAATTATTTAATTTATGCAATTTACATTACGCACTTTACTTTCCGCACTTGTCTTTTAATTATATTTAAATTCAAGCACATTTTACTTTACGCACGTGTTCTTCGTTTCATTACATTTCACCTTCAATCTTCATCTCCACCCACTCCACATCATTTGGTTGCTCACATAAAGCCTTGACTCCGAGGTAGTGAAAAAACCTAGGCCGTGAGGAGGTTCCTTGCTCGGCCGAACAATCGTTTGATTAAAGTCAGATCTCGGACGCAACACATCCATCTACTCACATTCCATTCAAGCCCAAATTCGGGGCTTAGTGGTGGCATGCCCCGCACTCAAAAAAGAAGAAGGGCCAAAAACTCCTTCAGTCGGCCTACCCGACCGAAAAGAGGGAAACAATACCACAATCACCACCATAAACTAATTCTCTCCTTTTCTACTTTTATATATATTCTCTACTTTATATTATTATTTTGGCAATGGTTCTGTGACTTAGATACCCATATCCGTCTATGAATGTGCTCATAGCGGATCTTGAGTTTGTGTACAAGGGGTCGTCTCTTGGAGTCTTGTAGACTGTCAGTACCTGCACGTAGGGAGGCTACAACGGCTTTAGGACAGCGTCTTTGACGTGTTTCACCGTACCAAACTCACCTTCTTACTTATTATTTATTTTCCCTTTACTTACCTATTATTTTGTTTTCTTCAATTTCATTATACCTTAAAAGCTTTCCTATTTATTTATTTATATGTTATTTATAATATAATGTTTTTGTGTTTGGCTTTACGGAAAAGGAAAACTATATTTTGTATATTTTTTATAACAATATGTGCCTATTGCACCACCGCAACATACTAAGATGGGCCCTCAACGCAGATTGGGAATTTATGTTGGTTTTGATTCACCATCTATCATCAGATATCTAGAGCCCCTGACGGGTGATATCTTTACTGCACGGTTTGCGGATTGTCATTTTGATGAGACAATTTTCCCACTATTAGGGGGAGCAAAATCTGTTCATAAAGAATAACAAGGCAAACTTGTTCCTGAAGAACGACGTGAATTATCGTGGGATGTACCCACTTTGTCTCATCTCGATCCTCGTATCGCTCAATGCGAAAATGAAGTGAGAAGGATCGTTCACCTCCAAAGTATTGCAAATTAGATGCCAGATGCATTTAATGATGCAACAAAGGTGATGAAATCACATATCCCGTCTGCAAATGCACATGCAAGGATTGATGTTCATAATGGACAAAGCAATGTGCCAGCAAATGACTCATCTGTTGCACGCCTGAAGCATGGCAGACCACTAGGCTCAAAGGACTCAGTTCCTCGAAAGAGGAAGTTGATGGCCAAAAATGAATCCAAATGAAATAAATGGAGAGCCCACAATTCATGATTCAAATGCCCCCCAAGAGGGACAGGTACTTCCTGAAAAGGAAAATGTCTTTGGTGAGACAAGTGGCTCTGAAGTGGCATCGGTACCTGAAAGTCAAGAAATCTCCATAAATTATACATCCACCAATGAATTGTTGAATAGAAACGAGATGATCATCGATCATATATTTGCATTCTCAGTGGCTATTGAGATCATAAAAGATGATGATATTGAGCCGTGCTCTATTGATGAAAGCACATAGAGGCAAGATTGGCCTAAGTGGAAAGATGCAATCCAGGCATAATTAGATTCTTTGGAAAAAAAAAAAAGGAGTGTTTTTGGACCTATTGTTCCAACTCCACCCAATGTGAACCCTGTAGGTTACAAATGGGTATTTACAAGAAAGCGCAATGATAAAAATGAGATCACAAGGTATAAAGCGCGACTTGTTGCACAAGGTTTTTCACAAAGGCTTGTAATTGATTATGTGGAAACATACTCTCCAGTAATGGACGCAGTTACGTTCCGTTACTTGATAAGCTTGGCGGTTTCAAAAAAACTTGAAATGAAACTTATGGATGTCATTACCGCATATCTATATGGAGAATTGGATACAGACATATACATGAAAGTCCCAGAAGGACTTAAGCTGCCTGAAGTAGCCAGGAATAAACCACGAGGCATGTTCTCAATTAAATTGAAAAGATCATTGTATGGGCTAAAACAATCTGAGCGAATGTGGTACAATTGTCTCAGCAAGTATTTACTAAAGGAAGGATACACAAATGATCCTATTTGCCCATGTGTGTTTATTAAGAAATCAAAATCTGGATTTGTGATAGTGGCAGTTCCTGAAGAACGTCGTGAAATAGTGTTGAATCGGTCCGCTTTTGTCTCATCAAAGGATAATGCATATATAAGTTATACATATGCTAACATGGATTGATATTCTCGTATCACAATCTATTAACATGGTGACTATATATATAATGCATGCCTGGAGCATGACAGAAATATAAATTCTAAAGACTTAACTCTCAGAAGTGGTGATTATTTGAAAAATTCATGCCCTATAAAAAAAAATAACGCTCTATAAGAGGTTATGATCCACATATTCTAAATAATTCATCGTAGAAAAGATGTTTGTCCCATAAGTGACAACATAAGCCCCTGAAGAGGCATTGGTACCCCAAAGCAATGAGATGCTTATAAATTATGCATGCGCATACACATGAGAATTGTGGGATCGTGAATTGATGATATATTTGGTTTATTAGTAGCTACTACAATCGTCAAGGGCTATGATTATATTAAATCTCGTCTTATGAATGTCGACAAGTTAAGTGATTGGCCAAAAATGGAAATAGGCAATTCCATTTACCACTAAATACGAAGGTTACGGATTGGTGTTTGTGAAGTGAAATAAGATCACTAATATGACATAAGGTTTCCTGGTAGAGACATGGTTTTAGTCTCCCATCTCATCGTATAGATGCATCCACATTTCTATAAGTATATTTGTTATTTTTACGCGAAACTTATAGCATATGTTAAATGCATATTTATTAAGACTGTATGGTACATGGAGATCCTCAAAGCTCATGAAATATTTGAGATATATCGCATGAAGCAACCCCTTGAAGGATATAAAGAACCACGATATTCTTGATTAAGAGTTAACACTAAGAGTTTGAGTATTTTGAATTCAAATTTGATATTGTTGTAACATATTCTAACTATTAGATTAGTTGTTGATGCTACTAAAGAGTTAAATCATTTGAAAAGTGAAAAACAGGTCGAATACTGTGATAAACGATCAGGTATGAAGACAATGTTGCTTGTATTACTCAAATCAGAGAAAGGTTCATCAAGGGTGACAGTTCAGAAAAAAGTCAAGAGATTGGAGTTAAACAAATTTGTTCACAAGATAATATGGCGAACCTTTTTACCAAAGTTTTTCCGAAATCTATATGCCAGAAGTTATTGAAAATCAATGGGAGATATCAATCAGGGGGAGTATCCTAGTTCTACTACATACAACACATATGCATGCATGTTGTACTCTTTTCCCTTCAATTAGGTTTTTGTCCCACTGGGTTTTTCCTAGCAAGGTTTTAACAAGGCAACATAAGCGCATTCAACACCATATCAATGATCCAGAAGAAAGTTTTACTCTTTTTCCCTTTGCTTTGGTTTTGTCCCACTGGGTTTTCCAGGCAAGGTTTTTAATGAGGGAACTATGTCATTGTATGGTGGACATCCAAGGGGGAGTGTTGTAAATGCATGAGTTGGTGGATGACCACCATACCTCTTAGTATTCCACCGTTGGATTTTATGTAACCTATGCACTAAGTATTTGTAATTAGTGCTTATAACTTATAGGTATATTGTAAATGGTGATATTCAATTTCCTATCTTGTAAGCCTATAAATAAGTGGTTCTACCAAAGATTAAGGGAGGAATAAACATGGTGACACTTTATCCTTAGCATATCATTTCTCTCTATATTTTCTCCATCTAGTTTTATATCAAATCATACATTTATATACCACTTTGTATACCACCTCTCTAATGGAATTGGGCCATCATATTTGTGGGCTCCACTTGTATTAGAGAGGTGGTAAATAAGGTGGTATGCAAATGTGGTATGTCTAGCATTGGCTTTTTTAAACGAGCATGGTGAAGTATGATGGTGAGTACAAAGAAACTCTATACCATGTGATGACTCTAGCTCATATAAGAAAATGAAGAAATCAGAGAAAGAAAACATACCAAGAGCAGTGTTGTGCTGATAACGTGTTATAAAACTAAGGTAGAAAATGTGGAGAGAAGTGATGTGCTAAAGATAAAGTTTCATCATGTATATTCTTCTTTCATATTGGGTAGAGCCACCTATTTATAGGCTTACAAGATAGGAGATTGAATACCATCATTTACAATATACCTATAGGTTACAAGCACTAATTACAAATACTTAGTGCATAGGTTACATAGAATCCAAAAACTAAGAGGTATGGTTGTTATCCACCAACTAATGTATTTACAACATTTCTCCTTGGATGTCCACCATACAATGACATAGTTGTCTCATTAAAACCTTTGCTAGGAAAACCCAGTAGGACAAAACCTTAGTGAAGGGAATAGAATACAACCTTGGTCTAGATCAATGACATCACGTTGGACAAAACTTTTCACAAACCATGAGTGACGTTTAACAATATATCATGGTTATGAAAAGGTAAGTAGAATGTGTTAGAGAACCCATTCAGTTGGAGTTACAATACAATATGATTCTTCTCTTTTTTTCCAATACTCTTTAATCAAATATGAATATAAATTTTTTTTAATGTCAACTCCGTACCAAAACTTTGGTTTCCTACCACTTTCATACCCACTATTAGTCTTATCGTCAAGAGGTCTGTTAAATTGTGTCATGGTAATGAATAAGCCGTGTGGACTCACTCATATTATGTCACATGTAATGATAAAAATTAATTTAAAAGTTTTATTTTTTTCAAAAAAAAACCTCTCTCCCTCTTTCTTTCTCTTCACTCTCTTCATCTTTGAGTCCAATTGAGCCCCACCACAATTCTCCTAGCCAAACACCCAAGCTCAACCCTAGCCTGAGCTGGAAAAAAAAAGTAATTCATAGAGAGACTAAGGACAAGAGAGAGAGAGATGGAGAGATTTTTTTTACTTTTAAATTTTTGTTTAAAGGTTCATAGTATTTTAATGATATATTTTATTATTTTTAAATAATTTGTGGTCTCATCTACAACAATATCATAAGTTAACAAATGGAGGCACCTTCTACAGTGCACCAGGTGCACCCATGCACCATTTGTCCTTTATGATGCTCCCGGATTTTTTTAAAAATTAGTTACCGGTTATACAAGTTATCAAGTTTTCACTTTTTGAAAATGCAATTGCATAAGGGTCATGCAATTATGCCCTTCCTGTTTGGCAATTGGCATATGATTGGATAGTGATTTACAGTAGTTTGGATATGAGAGTACCATAACATTGTAAGAGGATCCTAAAACTTATAAGTTACAAGATTTGGGCAGCTGTTTACAAGTTTTTGAACTATGATTACAACATTAGGGTTCACCTAATTCATAGTATTGTAAACATCCGAGTTTACAAGTATAAGGACCCAATTTACCATATGAATGTTCCCATTTACCCTAATATTGTACTGCATGTCTTTATCTTTGTAAATTACGATATTACAAGATTAAGGATG
>NW_018921646.1:197297-218703 GCF_002207925.1 Prunus avium | reverse complement strand
TAGGATTTCCAGCTGGTTAACCATCTGTTTTGTCCTATTCTCTTTTCTCTCTCTGCTGCCATGTGTTAGTCTGACCTAAGGGATTCTTTTGTCTGTAAAGGCTAGTGAATTCCTCATTTGGAAGCCGCCTCTTTTGGGTGGAAGTTTTGGAAAGATTGGCTTGCCATCTTTCTCTTCTTCTTCCAACCATATATTTCATCTATGAGTTTTTCTAATTGATTTCTTTTTGAAAAACTGCTTTTGAAATATGAATCTGCATCTAGCTATTTAAATCATTCTCTCATTTAGATCTAGATCGGATTCATGACTGATTTCTTCAAGAGTATGGTTTCTTGAAGAAATTGGTCTTTCTCCCTTGAATCCAAAGTTTGGTTTCGGTCTGAGTTTGAGCTTGCAAGCTAGTGCCATGGGATGATCGAGCTTGAGAAGGAGCTGCCATTGCCATGAAGAACTAAGCTTCAAGCTTTGCTAAGTTGGAGAAGAAGATTACACAAAGGAGGTAAAACTCATCTTCCTAAATAGATCTAGGTTTTGCTTGAGCTTGCTTGTATTCCTTTGTAAGAATCTTTTTCTACTTAGTGGATTGCCTAGTCGGTTGATGACTCCTAGTTTTTCCCAATGGTGGGTTTCTGGGTAAACAAAATCTGTTTTGCATATCTGTAAATTTTTCTGGGTTTGTATTCTTGGTGGTTGACTAGTCGTCTATATCTGCTGTTTGCTGTTTACTTGATAATGATGACTTCACACACTTTCACCATAGTTGTTGCTAGCACAGGGGATGCCTAAATTGATGGGTCCTTCTGAGTGCCTAGGTTGTCACTAGTAATCTTCTAGGGCTGCAGGTACTTTGTGGCATACTCTGTGTGTTCTCTTGATTGTTGAGTTGTTGTGTCTTGTTTGTTTAGTTAAATTACCCCTCGTCACCTAAGTATCAATTTCAAGTTCAATAGGTGTCACAGCCTTTGCACGATTGGAATGCAAATGAGAATTCTTTGTTTGTCAATTGCAAAACTAAAATACAAATGGCACTATCTGTTTGTCAATTGCATTGACAAATCACATAATGTATTTACATTCTCAAAATTAAAAAGGCTGCCAATAACATAAATAAAACAAATCAATAGTTTTTATAATTATTTATATTTCTCATAACCATGAGTTTAATGAAATATCCTACTAAGTACAACTAAGTTTGGATGATTTGATATTATTTATTGATTATGAATTTTGGTATTCTCATACTAACAACGCAAAAGTGCAAAATTTGTTCTGTAAATTGGCAATTGCATATTGGGATTCCAAACGTTGCCTCGCTGTTCGAAGAAGTAGTATTATATGACAATATTCACAAGGAAAATATAATTTCGACCAAAAATCCAAGGAAAATATAATTGCATCCATGTTTAATAGTGTTTAGGACTTAACCGTTCCATAACATTGTAAAGTTTATCTCTAATCTTGTAATAGAGATCATTTCTATTTATGATATTACAAGTTTATGGATACATTTTACAAGTTTATGGAATACTAAGATCCATAATATTGTAAAAAAAAAGGTCCTCAATTTTGTATTTTCAAGATAAACATATAAAAATGGGTCATTATTCTAGTAATGGTGGACCTTAGCAATGTAAAATGGGTCATTATTCTAGTAAAAAATGTTTTACAAGATTAAGGAATGAGGGTAAAATTTATTAGAGTGTTGGGCACATCACTGTTCCATAACATTGTAAAATTTATCCCTAATCTTGTAAATTACAAGATTTAGGTTAAAATTTACAAGCTTTGGCATCGTTTTAAAGTTCACTTTCATCGATAATATTGTAATAGCGTAATTTACAATAAAAATGATCTCCATTACAATATTCATTAATTGTTGGGCTTTGAACAAGTAAAATTGCTCCTCATTCTTGTAAAAACAAGGATTTACAAAATCAAGGACTTATTTTATCATAGTTGGGGCATGCGAGGTCCGAAACCTTGTTAAGTTTATGCAAAATCTTATAAAACCATGAGTTTCATAATTGCCAATCAGGCACTCGGTTTTCGCAAATTGGAATGGTAATTACGTGTTGTCTGTTTATCGATTGTCAACTTGATGGGGCTGAGTGAAAGCAAAATAGGCAATTGATGGGTATTGATTCGATAATATATGGTAAATCAGACTTTTTAATTTTTTTTATATCAAAGGCATCTCTAATCTTGTAATAGAGATCATTTCTATTTATGATATTACAAGTTTATGGATACATTTTACAAGTTTATGGAATACTAAGATCCATAATATTGTAAAAAAAAAAGGTCCTCAATTTTGTATTTTCAAGATAAACATATAAAAATGGGTCATTATTCTAGTAAAAAATGTTTTACAAGATTAAGGAATGAGGGTAAAATTTATTAGAGTGTTGGGCACATCACTGTTCCATAACATTGTAAAATTGATCCCTAATCTTGTAAATTACAAGATTTATGTTAAAATTTACAAGCTTTGGCATCGTTTTAAAGTTCACTTTCATCGATAATATTGTAATAGCGTAATTTACAATAAAAATGATCTCCATTACAATATTCATTAATTGTTGGGCTTTGAACAAGTAAAATTGCTCCTCATTCTTGTAAAAACAAGGATTTACAAAATCAAGGACTTATTTTATCATAGTTGGGGCATGCGAGGTCCGAAACCTTGTTAAGTTTATGCAAAATCTTATAAAACCATGAGTTTCATAATTGCCAATCAGGCACTCGGTTTTCGCAAATTGGAATGGTAATTACGTGTTGTCTGTTTATCGATTGTCAACTTGATGGGGCTGAGTGAAAGCAAAATAGGCAATTGATGGGTATCGATTCAATAATATATGGTAAAGCAGACTTTTTAATTTTTTTTTATATCAAAGGACAAACGTGAGACAAATTTCCCATCATTATTTAAAAGTGAGACATGATTTAACCAAAAAATAATAATTCTTAACAATAAAAGTTAATATGTGAAATTCTAATACTTTGTAACTTAATTTATGTCGATCCGTATGACCTAATACTTTCCATTTGTTATAACTTATATTTATTTTACCCTTAATCAATTCAAATGTTTTTTTTCGGAAATAAGCTTATCCTTAATATGAAGGATTTTGCACATAGATTACAACCTTTTGAACATACAATTAATTATAAAGGATTTATCATTAGTGAGAAATTTTACGTTTCATAATTGTGCACAGATAATGACAATTGGGCGACTGGAATGCAAATGAGACTACTTTGATTGTCAATTGCTTGACTAGAATGCAAATTACACTACATGTTTGTCAATTGCATTGACAAATCACATATTGTATTTACATTTTCAATTAATTGAGCACATATAATGGCAATTGCTCAACTGGATTGCAAATGAGACTACTTTCTTTGTCAATTGCACGACTGGAATGCAAATGGCACTACCTGTTTGCCAATTGCATTGACAAATCACATTATATTTACATTCACAATGTCGGATTCTATTCTCAACATTAGCTAAAATACAGATGATTAATGGATCAAGACATGATGGTATAAGATGCTAGGTTACACACCTGTTTCTCTAATTCTTCAGCAACATCCTCAAACAATTTTTTTGGTGTTGAACCAGAGGTATTAGATGCAATAGCTTCATACGAAGACAGGTCTTTAACCTACAATCCAAAGACAACACTTATCAAAAGTGCTTCAGATGCAGAAGCAATCAAACATTTGTCTTTTGATTTACTATGCAGCTCTTCTTCATATATTATCTCCACAACAACTAGAGTTGAGCACCTTCATGCAGTAATCGAGCCAGTGAGTTTTAGCTGTAAGAGTACCGTCGGCAACATGTTCTTCCATCAGCTTTCGAAACTCATTGCGGTTTTCCTCTCAACCCGCCACAATTGTTCCTTAAATTTAGCGAAACACAAAGATAAGAACATTAAATTAGAAGAAAGATAAATTATCATTTATATGGATTATACCTTCTGTACCTTCTTTTGCTCCTCTTCTTCCTTCTCAAGGTCGCGAATATAGTCCTGCAACAACAAAAAAAACATCATATAGTTCTGGTACATGAACACAACCAATCTTCTCACACACATGATTGAACATAGATTATGTGATCTACCTGGAAAATGAGCAACCTGTCAAGTTTTTCAAGATGCAAGCATCTCTCATCATCCTCTCAGCGATCTTGAACTTTCCGCCACTGGCTGTTCACCTGCAAATGAATGATGATCATGACAAAAGGTAATAGATAAAATCAGTCATAATAAAATACATGTACACGTTCCTTTTACAAGGCTTACCTTGATAAAGTCACAAGATTCCAAGAATTTTCTATACTATGCAATATTCTGCTTATGCTCTTCAGCCGCCTGTTCTTTTTCCTGCATATAAGAATCGAAACCTAGGTAGTAAGAAAAGGCATCCTCTGTGACATGAGACCACTAATTTTAATCTTCCCACTCCAAACGAGAATGACAATGGAATACTAATACATGGCAATAAATTCACTCTAAAAGATAAATGTATCTCAGTAGTTTTTTATTGCTTTTGATTGAGAAAAGAACTCAAAATTGTATTCTTTTCTGTCAGTTTATATTCCCTACAATCTAGGAAGTGTCAACATCTATATTAAGTAACATGAGCACCCCATGGAGTTTTGTACACCTAAAGGGCAATGAAAATGAGGATACCATTTAAGGCGGTTTTACCAAAGCAAATTCAACAGTTGGAAAATGCAAATTTAAACAAATCCACAAATTGAAGGGAGTTAGAACAAGTGGAGAACTGGACAATAAGTGAGACAGCAAGCCAATAAGCCAATACCACCAGTCCAATTGGTGGTTCTTCAACATAATTCATGTTTAAAGCATGTAGAGGCAATTCTCAATCCTATCTACTTGATACCAAAAATCTTTTCTAATAACATCAAGAGTCAAATATAAGGCCCTAATTTACAATACGATATCTACAAATGGTGCATAGCATAAGTCAGAAAATGAAAAATGAAAGGCAAATTGTTACCTTCCTCTCCAATTCTACAATGTAGCTCTCATAAAGATCTTCCCGGTACTAAATTAATAAATCTCATTAGTTTTAGGTCAGAAAATGATGCGAAATATTCTTGATAAAAATCATGAATATTAATTAGGGGGGGAGTCATTGAGCAGTGCACAATTCTAATGAAATAAAAGTAGTCTTGAATTGTGCAAATAAACAAAAGAACGACCAAGACTCTAAAGCAGTTAAGAAATCATTAATAAGATTACCTCATTAAATGCTTGCTTCCTCTCGCCTAGAGTTTTCAACGCACTATTGTCTGATATAACATTTCAAAAACTATTAGAAGACTCTTCAACAACAAAAGATGGTGATAATACGAATGGAATAGCCAAGCTACCTGCTCCCAAGTCCAATCGGAGTGTACTAAATTAATAAATCTCATTAGTTTTAGGTCAGAAAATGATGCGAAATATTCTTGATAAAAATCATGAATATTAATTAGGGGGGGAGTCATTGAGCAGTGCACAATTCTAATGAAATAAAAGTAGTCTTGAATTGTGCAAATAAACAAAAGAACGACCAAGACTCTAAAGCAGTTAAGAAATCATTAATAAGATTACCTCATTAAATGCTTGCTTCCTCTCACCTAGAGTTTTCAACGCACTATTGTCTGATATAACATTTCAAAAACTGTTAGAAGACTCTTCAACAACAAAAGATGGTGATAATCCGAATGGAATAGCCAAGCTACCTGCTCCCAAGTCCAATCGGAGTGAACATTTGCAGATTCCAGAAGTGCTGTAAATGCATTTTTTGCCTCCAAAAAGAGAACATAATTATACACATATTATTCTTTGAACAGGCACGGCAATGAAAAATTGGACAAAGACATAAAATCAAATATGTGTACCTGCTTATTGGCAAACACCAATGGTTCTTCATCAACTGTTTTCTCCTCTGACGGAGTCACATTAACTTCAATGCCATTAACAATCGCTTTAGGAGTCTTGGAGTGAGTATCACAAACTATATGCCTCTTGTGGTAATCCTTTGAGGAGCTAAGATCCATGTTACAAACAAGGACTTGCCGCGTGGGAGTGTGAGAGTATGAACCCTTAATGCCAGCTCTTGTAGACCTCTCTTTAGAATGTTGACCATTCTGCCCATTTTTGCTATCAGCCAACCTCCCTAGCTTCAAAGCAATGAGTGATGAATCCTGGCTATTAGATTCATTGACCGGGCTCGAAAACTTTGACCCAGATTCTCCTTCACACCACTCAAGATCTGCAACACCAGCACCCACCAACTTGTTAAATACAAAATCAATTATAATAATCCATATTAAGGGAAAATTAATGAGAGTAATCTTGATGGAAGAGAAAAACATAAAATTGACCTGCCAAATGGTCCAATGGAACAAACTCTTTGGGGTTGCGATGGTGAGGAAGCCTTCGGTCTGCATAGCTCTCATTCATGACCAGCGTCATTTTGGCCAGATCCTTGACGCCCTACATGAGAGAAGGAGGCTGAGATGAGAGAAAGAGAGAGGAGCACAGGCGTTAAGTCTGAAAACGAAGAGGAAAAGGGATTTAGATGAGATAGAGAGTGAGGGTTTGGGATCAGAGAGAGCGAGAGATAGAAAGATGAAGTGAGTGAAGAGGGAGCTTAGGTTTTGACAGGTTGGGAATTTTCTTTCAACCTGGTGAGCAGGTTTTCAGGTTATCCCATTCAATGGTGTGGATTTACCCAAGAAATTTTAACAAAATCTAACGGTGAACAGGACTTGGCGCATGGATGCGCCAGGTCCACTGTAGAATTTTCCCTAAAATCAACCCCTAGAAGGCCAGAGAGTTCAATGATTTCACACATTGCCAAAGATGAGAATCATCTCACACATTCAAATTCATACATAAAAGAAGATAAATTCAAATTCATAAATTCACATCAATGATAGCATTTTTGTTTTTTTGTTTTTGTGAATGCAGAGAAAAAGTTGGGAAAAAGAGGAGCACAGTTGTGATGGTGGACGGCTCAAAAGTCGAAGAATTAGACGCATTAAGAGACAATGATCAATTGTTTATCTTTTGAACATGAACATGAAAATGATGTATGAATGATCACTAATCAGTTTCAGTCACTTTATCAATGAAATTCTATAGCATAACTCATGTCAAAGATGAAGATTGGACAAAGAACTTACAACACCTACATTCTATGCTCTGTTGTTGAGCATCTCTAAAACTACATAAGAAACTAAAGATATTACTCTAAAATTCAAACTAAATTATCTCAAGCACAAAAATAATACATTATAAGAAGTCATGGATCTCATGGGTTGTAATGGACACCAATTTGCTCCATTGTCGTGGAGGACAATAAATGTCTCAATCCTATCTCAAGTTCTAGATCATTATTTTAACATTAAGATCTCAAGTAAACAGAGTACATAAAATTCCAAGTTATCAAACACAGAATACACAGAGTTTACAAAACAGAAACCTGCAATATCTCTTCAAGGCTAAAATGGATGCTCCATCGTCTAGCATCTTCCTTCAAGAACCCAGTGCTTTTGGTTTGAACAATATGCAGTCTCAAGGCCATCAATTTAAAGTCCCATATCATTATCAAGAATGAACAACTCTCAAGCTTCCTACCCTCAAATTCAAATAATAAAAAAAGTAAGAAATTAGCAACGTATATCTGAGAGGGAGAAAGGGGAGAGGTGGGAGAGAGAACAATTCGAAAGAAAAAAAAAACAGAATTATAATTTCAAAAAATTACCAAATTCCTATATAAATCCAAAATATTACCAAAATAAATAAATAAGGACTTGCGATTCAATACCCAAATCATTAAACCCTAAATTAAAATAGGACATATAAATCATTTTGTTAGAAAGCCTAGACCAAAATTCAAAGTTGAAATACTCTATGCTATGATGTGAATCATCTAAATCGCACAGTTAGAAAGAGAGGGAGAAAATTAGAGTTCTTACCTACCACAGAGAGGTTGAGAGAAAGCCATCCACAGAGATCCAGATGAGAGTGAGACAGAGAAATCATAACTATGAAAACCTAAAAAAACAAAACAAAGAAACCAGCGATGAAGCAGCAGCAACAAGGAAGATACCCAGACCAAAAACCCTAGAAAGGAGAACGAAATGAAGAAGGAGAAGAAGGAGCATGACCTACTTGAGAGGAGAGGAGATGTGGTCGTGGGCATCATCTCATCGTCACAGAAGGAGGAGAGGAGCTGCTGTGGAAGGAATCGAACTCGAAGGGAAAGAAATGAAAACCCAACCCTAAACTTGAAATGTCTCTTACTGAGAGAGCAAGTATTTTTTATTTGGTTTTACCTACAGCAACCAATTTAACCGGTAACCAACAATCAACGCTTTGGATTACCCCACATGCCCCAGCTACTCATCCAATGGTCTATAATAAGTGGCGCACTGTAGAATTTTCCAACTTCTTGATGGGAAAACTCACAGATGCATAAAAGTGATAGGAAACCAAAGTTCGAGTATGAAGTTGACACCAAAAAAAAAATTCGGTAGTAAAGGTTGAAACTCTGTGAAGTTCCGAGTAGTAAATTCAAATTTACCCTTTCTTTTTTTATTTGTACTCAACTCATTTTACCATTGAATAAAATAGAATAAGAAAAAGATCAAAACACAAACACCCACCCGACCCCACACCAATGCCATATACACACGCTCTAGTAGACCCAACCCAGGTGCGGATGGTACATCACCCTGATGAGAAACACTTGTGTGCAACAGGGACAACATTATTTTGTTATCCCCAGCCAATCACATTATGCCACACGTAATAATTTTTTCACTTGACATAGCATGATTAGCTGAGGATAACACCCATTCACACAAGTTTTTCTACACCCCAACATAGCTAACAACCATCCCTTCCCCTCCTTTTGCACTCGCCGGTTGGGTAAAAAGTTGGGTGTCAATAGTAAACTGTTGAATCCTAAGAGCACTTCCATCAATTTGCCATGGCAAAGGGAAAGGGCAAGTAAGGGCGGTTACTATTCACATGAATAATATTTGCCTAGCAATATTTTTGTTGCTTTTCCACCCATTGCCATCATGAGATTAATAATGATAAAAAATTACTATGTATGTATAAAAAAAATATACTGTATCTTTTGGTTATTTTTCAGAATTTTTTTCGGTTTTTTAAAAATTATTTTCTTCATTGACATCATCACTCGCGGACAAGAACTTAGGCTCATTTTGCCTTGGGGCTTGCCCGGGCTGGACTCCTGCGGTGGAACTACTCTTAACAGAATGTGCGAGGTAAAATTGACACACCATCATAATAGTTCACTGCGTCAAAATGACAGTTATCACTAGTTATATTCGCACTAAGCTCTCTATGTTCTGGTGCCAAAATAAGTAAACCCTCTACTAGAGTGTTGTTGTCAATCAACCACTAATGAATTGATGGTCAACTATGCTTTTATGTGACGCAAAATAAAACTGATTTACCATGTCAATTGGCATTAACCAAAAATGAAAAACAAGTTTACCATTCCAAATTCAAAGCTTTGTCCCAAAAAAAACAAAAAAACAAAATTCAAAGCCACAAAAAAGAAAGCAAAACAAATATTGTTACTCAAGTACTTCTAGTCATTGAAACTTAGTGTATTGTTGCTACTTTAGTCATTGAGGAAGGAAAAAGGAAAAAAAGAACAATAATCATTATGTTCACAAAATTTTCTAACGTGCAATTTACACACAGGAAAAGGACGGGAAAAGGTTCCTACTGGCGTTTCAATGAAGGAAGCAGACAGTCATACGCTCGTTCCAAGCGTGCAGTCACTCTGAGTTTATATTCAGTTTGGAGGCTGGGCTTCCCCAAATCAATTATATCTTGACTCAACCTGTTTCATGATACAACAAGTAAGCTATTTTTCCAAATAAAAGAATTTACTTCAAAATAATCCCTCAACCCCTCAAGTAAGCTATTTTCATCAAAAAGCACAAGAAATTACAGCATTAAAATACAGTAATAGTATGTAAATATGGCGATCTGAAACTAACCACTGCCATTCACCGGTTGCTCTTGCGTGTCTCTCGACAGCATGGTATAGGCGATCCAGACTATACAACAGCAATCCGTACACGCACTGCGCATCTTTCTCCTGTAAAGTGAAAAGCGTATCAAGACTAAGTTGGGGTTGATGACACATTCTTTATTTTCTTCTTTTTCTCCAACAAATAAAAAAATTTAACACAGTTTTGTTTCTTCAGAATCTCAAGCAAAGTAACAGAAGAGCATAAAATAATACAAAGTTAAGGATCATTGGGGAACAATAATGATTCTGGAATAAGTTGATATCAGAAAGAATATATACGAAACATGTGAATGAATAAATAATCATGCGGCCAAATATAGCAACAGCTCATTTATCCTTCTCCAACACCCGACCAATCTTGGGGCCTACCCTCCCCTGTTGGAACATTTCATACTCCAACCCCAACATGTGTCTAAAATTTCAAAGCTCAATCCACTCCACCTCGCTACAATTAATAATATTAGGAAAAAGATAAAGTTAACATTCAAGTTATTCGCAAAAAATAAATAATTATTACCAATGAAATTACAGATCAAACAACGACCCTGATTTAGAAACAAACCACAGGCAAAAAATGTCTAACAAGGAAAAATAAAAACAAAAGTCAAGCTTAGGATCAGAATTAATCACAAAACAAGAATCATAGTACTCACTAAGATTAAACAAAAATGATCAAAACAAAAATATTTTCACTTGAAAAAGAAAATACAGAAAATAATATGTAAAAGAAAATAAGCTGGTGGAGGTTGAATGGAAGAGGAAATTATTTAATTGGGTCTTCCAATCCTGCAATTTTGGAGCAATGGATGATTTCTGCGTTTTTAATTTGTTTTCTAAGTTTTCTATACTTTCAGGATTTCTTGTTTGACTAGGATTTGGTTTACTTATTTTATTAGATTTAGATTTGATTACCTTTTCTATTTGGTTAGGATTTCTTTCCTAGAATTAGTTTGACTCACCCATGTCCTACATCAATCACAGGCCATGGAGAGTAGGAGGCCATCCTAAACAACTTGGTAGGGATAAGATTTCCAAACAGACAACAGGTAAGGAGCTATGGTGTCACACTCCATCCAGAATACATGTTTCCCAAGAGTGAGGTTGCATCCACATCCATGGAAACTGATAACATTGTCACGTCATGGTAGTAAGGTCGTGCCATCAGCATCAACACCACCTCCTGCTGAGGACATTCATGCACCTCACCACCATCCCCACCTCCTGCCTTAGACATGGACACTGCCAAATATAGTCAAGATACACCTATTGACTTCTGGCCACTCATGTCGTATGTTGATGTAGACAGGAACTGAAGATGCGTCAACTTCTAAAAATGCAGGCATGACATGCCAGTATAATTATATTTGCTGATTTACATAGATATTTATCTATATATAAGTGTATGTTTGCTGGAAAAGTAACCATACATATAAATGAATTTAATGAAATCATAATCATGTGTGGCTTTCTTGATAAAAATACACAAAAACTTGATACTTTTTTTTAGGCAGACTTTCAAAGTAAATCAAGTCAATTCTTCTTAAGCATCCAAAAGAAGCATCATATCAGACTTTTTTTTTTTTTTTGAAAAGACATCATATCAGACAAATTATTAACAAAATCCTAGTCCTGCATAAATAATAGCCTATCCAAATATGCTAAAACACTAGGATATACATCATTCAAGAGAATATAATCCAATAAGGATCCACAAATTATTGTGGAATACGAGATAAACAATTAACCACCACAAATTTATATGCAGTCAAGAGAGGTACAAGTAAACATGAAATCCAGCAGTATGTATTGATCAAGGTTGAGGGAGGCAGCTATTAGGACTACGAGTCCTCCACGGTTAGTCGTGACAAGATGGTTCCCACTGCACCATCATGCCATGAACCACCCCGACATGCATTTCTGAGTGCTCCAAAACATGACACTAGTTTATTGCATCACCAAGTGTGTGAGTCACTTATACCACTCAAAAATATAACACTCAGGCTGTAGCTAAGTGTGTCACATGTCAATGTGAAACTTTTCCGGAAAATAAGTATGTGTATGAGGTACCAGATTTATTTTCATTTAAAATTATTACTTTATTTTACCATCAATCCAAGAACAAAAAATTATATATTTTTTTTTGCAGGAAACAAAAAGAAAGAGAAAAACAGAAGAAGAAAAGAGCTTAGAAACGCTGATAAGGTAAATACATCAGTTTTCCAAATAAATAAGGAGAGTAATGTCACCACCTTTTTTAAGCAACATTATCTTACCAAATGGCTAACTGGTTGAGGTAGAACGAAAATTCAATATGCCTTCATTTATGTTGAACTAAAGAGAAAAAACTGAAAACAAAAAGGAATCAAGTTGTAATGGTTGTTGTTATCCTAATTTTAGCTCTTAATATATATATTTGTAACTTTGTTATTCCTTATTTGATTTGTTGACAGTTAGATCTACAGCTTATGACTCTCTATGACTTCATGAATCTTTTGGAAACCACTTATTTATTTTCTTCAATATGCAATATCATGCATAAGTTCAAACAAAAAAAAAATTAAGACAGCAAATACTGTACCCTTGCAATTCTTCTCAACGCATATAATCCCGAATTGCATGAGTAAAAACAACAGTTCAAACTAATTCCTCTGTTACAAATGAATTCCATTTGAGAACTGTATGCTATGAAAATGTTGCCCCTTTCTATATTTTATTTGTGTATAGCTCTATATTTGGCACTCTTCTAATAAAATTTTCTTCATCAAGGAAAAATAGAAAAGAGATGCTTAGAATTGAACTCTCACCATCCCTTTATCAACAAAAGTACGATACTGCATAATCTTTTTCTCAACCTCCACAACAAGCAACCTCCTCTGAAGCCGAGCAATTCTTCCCCTTCCTTCTGCTCTAGTATCCTGATTTACATAAGTAGAACTAAGATTAAGCAACTAATACAAATGGGAGGAAAACAATACATTTGTTACAATTATAATTTGAAATGCATTATGCAGGATTACAAAATTAATTATTTTCAGATTTGTTTAGCTTTCATATTATTTCATAAAGTCCATCTGGCACACGCTATGAAGAATGCACCAGCACTTTTTATAATTAAATAGTTAAATACTTCTAAATTACAATTTAACATACGAATTAGAAATTTCAGAGACAAAAATGAAGTTTTGTGAAGAAAAGTGAATTATAGGTGTTTTAGAAAGCTTTTCAGTAAGGCTATGTTCTGATGCTGCCTTCAATAGTTTTTTTTAAAAAATAAAAAAAAAATCTTTAGAGAGCTCTCCTACCTGTTTGAACCATGCACGCATTAACATTATCAGAGCGAGGGAGAGGAAGAATGCCGGTAACGCAGCTAGAATAGCAAAATTGATCTCATTTGCCCTCAAAATCTGGTTGAGTTCAAGCATCGCCCTGTTCATAAGATCATCTTTAGTATCTGAAATATGAAATACGATAGAGTATCTGAAAAACTCGCTTATTAACCAGAGACAGCATGATCAGAAACTCACGTTTCAATATCCAGCTTTAGCTTCTGAACCTGTGAGGCACCAGGCATTTGTAACATGAGAAATAATATAAACAGTGGTAACTTTACTTATAGGTAATAGAGAAACTACCTGAATCAGCATAGCACGAGCCAGCTCGCCATTAAGAAGGTTTGTAATAGGATGTGTAAGTTCCTTTTCGTACCTGTATATTCAGAAAATGAACAAACTCAATTATTTTCTTCTGAAGATATGGAATTTGCTAATGAAATATAAACATAGGAAATCGGAACAAGACTTCAGTACTTGCGATCTGCGTTTAATAGTTTTCTTTTCTTCAAAAAAGAAGTCGAGTAAACAACAGTACTTACAGAAACTTTAATCAATTCTATTTTAAATAAAAATCACATGTTGACGTGAAAATTTAAGACTTTTTGGTGACATAATTAAATTGACACCAAAAGACAGCAATCAGCCTTTTAGAGATGATGTCCATGGGCATCGACTTGAGCCTTTAGCCACAATCTTGGGATCACATCCAATTTCATGCATTCCATACTTATTCCTAATTATAGTTTACCAAAGGAAATTTATCTCTGTCTGGCATCTCACAACTACTTCTCAAGCAAAGCTTCATTCTCTTTACCAAAATTCCCACCATTAATTATTCTTTTTCCTTAAATTGTGTCACCAGATCCAATCTTACCAAGTGATTCTTATTTCCTTCCGCCACCCCTTCCAACTAAAAATTGCTCATTAAACCCACCAATCTCTTTGCCAGACTACAAGGAATCTTAACAAGGGATAATAGATTGCAAAACTGATCAACACTGATTGGATTAATATCAACCTCCCTCCTTGAAAAATAAGCTTTACTCCAGCCCTCTAGTCTTCTCTCCACTTTTTCCACTACAGGGCTCCAAAAATTTACTTCTCTTGAATTCCCTCCAAGGGGCAACCCCAAATGCTTTACAGGCCACCTTCCCACCTCACATCCCAATGCCAATGCCAGCCCTTCAACCTCCCCTTCTTCAATGTGTATCCCTGCAATTGAGCACTTGGCTCTATTAATCTTCAAACCAGATATAACAATAAACACTTCCATCACCCTCGACAGATTATTGAAATTATCCTCTTTTCATCAGAGAAGGAGATTGTGTTATCTGCAAATTTGCAAAGGAGAAATTTATACTCTTACCATTCCTATTGCCAGCCCTCCTTTGCTCTTTCAACCAACCGACACAAAACATCAACTACCAAAGTGCAAAGAAATGTATCTCCCCTTGTCACAATCTCCTTGTAGCTCCAAATTCTTCATTATTACTTAGGTTAGCGGTTCCTATTGTCTCATACGACGTTATTTGTTATTATATCAATTCCGTTGTTTTTGTAATTTTACCAAATTTCCGTTGACATATTCTATAAAGGGAAAATCCTTAGCAATGCCCCTGTGGACCTTCGCCTGCATCCCACTTTGGTCCCTGAATATCAATTTGACCCACTTTTCCCTCTAAACTTCATTTCATGTGTTTCAATGGTTCCTGTCGTCAAATATGCTCAATTTACGGTAAAAATGGTCCATGTGCCGCACATGCTCACTTTTTTAGATGTCATTAGACTATGGCCCTCTACTTCTGTCTCTTCTTTCTTTTTCTTCTCTCCCCCTTCTTTCTCACTCCCCCTGCACATTTCCCTCCTCCAAACCACTAAGCACATTCAGCTCCCACCTCTAGCACTTCCAAGTTCTCTTTGGGCAAGAAAAATCGAAAATCCATTGCAAGAATCATACACCCACAAGAATCAAAGATTCAAATTCATGAATGCAGTTTTTCTTTTTTCTCTTTTTTTCTTTTTTCTTTTTTTTTTTTTTTTTTTTTTGAGGAAACTTGAATGTTGTTCAGTTAAATGAGGACAAGATGTCCAAAAAAAACACTTACCAGCGACTGAAAAGGTCTACTATACATTATACAAATGGTGAAACATATGGATTGTAATCAAAATAATAAATGAGTTTCTACACTATTCTTTTCCACACCAGGCAGAGTAGTGGTTTAGGCTTAGCTGGAATTTCGCAAACTCAAATACGATTGAAAATAAGACAACCAAATTCGTAGATTAGATTATATTACTATGTATAATTAAAGTGGACTTTTTAGTTGAATACAGCATCCAATCCACATAATTGATCTATTCATATGAACTTCAATGAACAAACAATAAAGGTCGCCATAGCATCCAACGGTTCAATCATAAGTAATCAAATTATTCCAAATTTTATAGCAGAAAAAACAAATGAGAGGCTCAGACGCCAAATATTGCTAGAAGCAACTACATGCAAGCCGAATAGAAATACCCACCTGGCCATAACTATTTCAAGCATTTCCTGATCTGGTGCATTCTCTGGGAACTTTTGACCTTTTGTCTGCTCACTGAAAGCCAACAACATTCTGCAAATCAAGCAGATAGAAATGTAAGATTTAAAATATAAGGAAATGACACCTTTGAGCCAAACATCAAAGGAAAACCAAAATCTGTTTTTCTGTCAGAGGATAAACAAACCAATTTTGAATGTGCTAATGATAAATGATAAATCAATGAAACACAAAACTAGTGATTTCCAAAGGCAAAATTTTGTTTGTATATTGTAGGATATAGTATTATTCCCCTCTACCTTTTATGAAAACAATTGATATGAAAATAAAATAAAAAAGAAAACAGCAAACCCACTACCTTGCTGGTGCATTCCAGTGACTTCATGTGTGAGAAGACAGGTTTAAGCTGGTCCATTCCGGGGTCGTGTAATGCACTATTGTGCTTGAAGTTTTTTTGGTGGAAAGAAAAAGAGGTTTAGTTCTAGGGAGAGGTGCTATGATGTGCTTATGGGATGCGAAGTGTTTTTTGGCGTCTTTTTGGCATCTGTAGCTTCAGAGTTAGGGAGTTATCTTTTTCTGTCATTTTTTCAGATTGGAAAGCATACTTTAGCATATGTTTTGTAGTTCTTTGGAATTCTGTTTTTGTTTTGGGGTTTTCCCCAGGATTGAAGTGTCAGTTGGTATGCTTAATTTTCTTTTAGAAGTGGACTCCTTGTTCACTTTTGTTGTACTGTTTTATTGTCAATAAAGATTAATGTTTCTTATCATAAAACAGAAAAAGAAAAGTGATCCAACTCCAAGGGAAAAAAAGAAATTTGGGATATTGAACATGCGAACATTCAGAAAGAATCCTATTACTTTCAAATCACATTATTCAATATACACAACCCCAACAGTAATTACATTTTTATCTGGGCTAAAGATTTCAGGTTATGAATGGAACGTCCTCTTCTTCCACTAAAAAATGAGAAAACTGCCAACCATTGATATAAAACTTGATAGTCACAAGCTTCATGCTGACCACTTTTGTGATTTTAGAAAGAGGAATACCATTTACCATCCAAGGTTCACGTAAATATAAGTTTGAATTGAAGTAGGAGATAAGAACATTAACCTGTGTAGAGAGTTAGAAGTTAGTTGCACTTCTTCAAGATCCATCATTCCCCTGTGCCTTTTCCTAAATGTCTCAAAAAGTTCATCTCTAATAGACAGAAGCTGGGGAAATTGAGTCAAAATATAACTCTATCATTAACATATTCAGCTATTCTATAAATATGCACAAAGTTTGCGGTGAAAATTGAGTGTCAGCTTTTAATCATGAGATGTCAGCCATTTTTTTAAAAGAGACACTGTACAGTAAAGTGGACAAGCAATCCATCATGAATAGATTAGAGAATATTTAATTCAAGCTACATCTAGTTTATCAAACCAAAAATATTCATGACACAACAGCTTTCCACTCTAGAATAACATCAGAAACAGTAGTGTTCCTAAAATAAGGAGAAACAGATGCCCAAAGCAAATTTAAACATCTAAAAAAATTTTAACAAGGTTAATTTCTAAAGCAAAGCAAGTTGCATGGCACCATAGCTTCCTTCGTTTCCAATCAAAGAAAATAACACATTTTTTAGAGCAATAGCAACAAAAAGCAAGATACAAGTAGGATAAATATACCGGTTGCTCTACATGATCGCTGAAGAAGCTGATGGTTGAATCCCTTGCTTCACGAAGCCAATTATCAATGTCAGGGCTTCCCATCAGACGACTATGTCCTATAAGCCACATAGAACAAACTGAGAGGCCAACCACGCCACAAGTATAACGGATCCAATATTGAGTCACTTTCCTTGGTTTCCGATGTTTTGCAACCTAACTCAAAAATAAAAAAGAAAGAAAATGAGTACAAAGAACCAGAAGGAAAAGAAAAAATTGAAACAAAATATAGAGGTTCGTTTGCTGCATTTTCTCAAAATATGGATAGAGTACACAAACAAGAACCAATCACAAGTCAGTGGATACACATTATATCAACTAGCTGGTTAAAATTTCAAGGTGCTACCAGTAAGCTGGATAGTCATGTCACCTACCTTCTCTTGTACACTTCTTCAGGATGTTAAAGGTACAAGTTTTAATTTATTATCCAACAAAATCTAATGTTACTTAATTGGATAAAACAAAATTATGGAAGAAGATCTTACAATATAAGACAAGTACAAATCCAGCTTCTCCAGATTTTGGTAAACCAGATTAATAGCATCCCTAATTTCACAGTCTGTCCACTGGGATCCTTCTTGATTTATCTCCGGCAGTTTCTCAAATAGTAGCGGGACTGAGTAGCTGCCCTCGACAGAAGAATCACACTGCACAGTAATTGAATTCACTTATTACAATAGTCTTTTCATCCTTCTTGTTTTTCTTTCTTATGGAATTCCAGATGGTAAAATAATTTTAGAAGTCAGACTACCACTGCAACAAAATCTTTAGCTGGGATGTTCAAAAAGCTACCTGCCGCATTGCATGCAGATGGCCAACAGACGCCTCTAGTTTGAAGAATAAGCCATTAATCCTAATTAATAAGGAGGGCAATGAATTCTCTGGATCTCTCAGTAACTCCTCGCCGAACCTGTCAATTTCCATGTAAACCTATACAAACGGCCATTGACATAAATCATATTCCGATATATACATGTTTAAAAGATAACAATAAGTAAAAATCTGCAGTTTTCCTTAAAGGGTTTAGAGACCATATTCAAATTAAACGATACATGAACAAGGTAAAGCAAACCTCAGCCAAAAATGTGGCAAGGGAACATCTTAAGTTAGTTAATATAGCTATCCTTTCAGATATGTGAGCAGATGCAGAGAGGCATATATTCTTTATAGAAGAACCTTCAGCAACGCATCCATGTATCAGCTGAATTGTTCCTTCAATAAAAGCTTGTGGCCCTCTTTCAAGAACCATAAATTTAACTTTTTGAGCATTTGATCCCTGAAATTAGAAATGTCTGTTTGTATTATTTGTATATAACATCTATAGCTGTGTGTATGGATACTTCAAAAACACAGCCAGCATAAAAAAAACACATAAACAAATATACTAGATAAATAAATAAAATACCATACACCATGAAATATAAAAAATAATGGCAGGTATCATAATCTATGTCGAAACACATCCAAAAGATCAAACCATTTGGTTTGACTTTTTATCTTATTTTCCTTTTGCTTTCCAGATAGTACTTGTTCAACATTGTTTCTAGCTCTTTTTTTCAATGAAAATATTAAATTTATTTCATAAGAAGCACTGTACAGTGAAATGGACAAGTAATCTACCAAGAGTAGAATCTAAAGTTGTGTTGCTCATTAAAATATAACAAATTTCTCACCTCAGCCCTAGATTGCCAAAATTGCATGTTCTTCTGGATATTATGCAGATTGGAGAAGATGTGCTCCAAAATATCATGTAGAACATCACAAACTCTAGATGCCTCTGTTGTTACCCTGCATATTAAAGAACCAAACTTTTTACAGTTTTCATCTAACATGATCTAATAGTACATAAAAAATTGAATTCTCGTGTGGCAACTAAGTATGATATGGATGATCAAAAGAAATTTGAATCATATAATAAGGCGATGATTCTTGGTAGACATTGACTGAAGCTTCATGTTTCAGTACGAGGGCCAACTGCGAGGCAGCTGAAATCTTTTTTTATAATTTTTATTAATGCTAAACAAGACTTAACAAAAAGCCATTGTACGGCACTGAAGAAAAGATTTTTTCCAAAATGAAAAACAAAACAAAACCCACAACCATCATCTACCTACACCAAAGGAACTACAAACTGTAACCAAAACAACACCAGCAGGCATGAACACACAACAGCAATCCAATTTGAAAAAAAATATTAATAATAACAGTAAATGAGTTCTCCGTAAACTTGGATGACACCAATGTGAATTGATGGCTATTACATGTGGTTTAGTTGCAATTGCATAGGACCACGCACACTAAAGGCCCCACAATTCGTAATATGACATGTTGCAAACTATATTTGTTAAAAACCTAACTTAGAATTGGCAAAAAAAAAAAAATTATAACAGAAAACTCTACCATAAACCTCAGACTCTCATCCTTTAGAAAAAAACAAAAATGGCCAAAAAGGTTGTGAGGTTTGAAGTAAACCAAAACCATGTTATTGCCTTCGAGGATTAGCGAATTCAACCCAAAGGGTTTGGGGTTGACATAAGCAATGGACCGGACCACCTAAATGCTATGTTCTGCTGTTGTTGTCTAAATTTGTGGTGTTGAAATGTTGTGCCATTTACTATTAGCTACGGTTGAGTGACCTAGTGTAATTTAATTCTTTATGCAATTTACAATCCATAGGCCTAAATAGTTGAACTCAGACTGATTAGGCTAGTCACCGAGATATTACTTAGGGTTTTAATTTTTCAACCATGTTAAGTGAAGCAGTCATAAGAGGTAGTTCTAGCACATTCTTCAAATAGTCCTAGTGTGTCCTATTCACCCTTTATGTGTATAAATATATTAATACAAACACTCAAAAACTACAATTTCCACGCGCATCAAAACTCCACCAATATAACAAGTAAACTTCACATGCAACATCAAAAAGTGCATTTCACAAAACTGAGCTAATTTTCATTGTTCTTAAATGAATCCACGTTTCACAACCAATAAAACATCATAAAAAGCAAGGGACAGGACATAAAGAGGGTATTAACCATGCTGTCGATTCTCAATTGTATATATATACATGCATACACTATCTCTGCAGCAAACAGAAGCAGAAAATTCACAACTTCAACAAAAGGAAAAAAATAAAAATATTCCCCCTCCGTCAGTTTTGTTGGCAGCCAAAGACGGCTTAAAAATTGACAACAAAACAAAAAGTAATGACAGAGAGGAGTAAGCGTACGGAGAGTATTGCAGTGAATTAGAAGGCAGCGGCAGGGGAAGGCATGCTTGGCGTTTCCGTGATCTGCTACGAAAATAAATTGGAATTTTTCCGAGAAAATTGGAATCAGAAGAGGGGACGAAGCCCACTACTCGGTTCCAGAGAAAGTTGGAGTAGAGCGAAATTAGGGTTTTTAGGCCCTTGTTTTCGTTCCCATCAGTTGCTGGAGCTGCAGGTACCTCCATTGCCTTGAAAGCTTTTTTTTTCCTTCTTCTCACTGTATATTGCAAGCGGTAGAAGAAAGAGAGACAGAGAGAGTGAACAATGCATGAAACCGAATGCTGAACTTTGACCCATACATGGGCATTGGGGAACCGGGCCGGACCGCGATTTCAATGAAGCCGAGTTAACCCAACTCAACATGACCTGGCAGTGGCAATATTGTACACAAATTCGTTAACAAAGACACGAATTCAAAAAAAAAAAAAAAAAAAAAGAAAAAA
>NW_018921646.1:140639-173832 GCF_002207925.1 Prunus avium | reverse complement strand
TGGACTGGGAACTGTCTGAACTATAGTTGACTGAACTATCTGAGGGCATAGGTTTTGACTCAGTATTGGCTAACTCAAGAACTTTAATTAATTTGGCTTCATCCTCGGATGCTAACTTTAACTGTTTAACTGTATCTTTAACTTTGCACTCATTAGCATAATGACCTTGCTTTTTGCATTTGTAACACCTGACTTTGCTCTTATCTGTGCTTTTCTTAAAGTAACTATTTTTACCTTGTCGGGGGTTTTTCTTAAAACCTTTTGAATAACCTTTTGACCATTTGTTTTTCCTAGGGGTAAACTTTCTTCTACTATAGAATTCATTATCATCTTTGAAGGAATCTCTCCTACGGGAATAATGGCGACTTTTACTAAAGTGTTTATCATGGCTTCTTTTGACTTGTCTGGATGGCAGGACTGGTGCTAGACCATACTGTTCACAGAAATTACCTAACTCATACTTAGCATTTTTTCTATCGGCTTGGATTGATTTTCCTATTTTTAGATCTACACACATTTTCATACCGACTTGATTAATTGTACTAATTATATCACCGTAGGTTAACTCATCGTAATTAATTTGTCCTGATTCATTGCTTAAGACCGTTCTAATTTTATGGGCAAACAAATTAGGGAGACCGTTAATAAACTTTTCTTTCCAAAAGGCTTGATTACTATCATCTCTTAGCATAACTCTGGAAATGAAAACATCTTTATACCATCTAAAATCACTTAGCTTAGGACATCTTAGATTACTTAACTGATCATGAATTCTAGCTGTTGTACTACTAGGTGCTCCTATGAAATGCTCAATTATTGTGTATAAAAGGACATTGACTCCATCTTCTATGCTTGTTCCTACACGTTCATCTAAAATTGGGTAATTATTTTCATCTGTCTTAAAGGCATGAATTATACTTAGTTTGGCTTCGTTTGTGAGATGTTTATCCCACCAGAAACGAAGTGTTCCTGTGAATCCTGTTTCTAAAAGGGAAACTATTTCTAACTGTCTTAACTGGTGATTTGTGGCATAACTATTGGCTACCATGGACATATGCTGTAATTTATTAAGTATCTCCTGTTCGGACAAGCCATCGATATTCTACTCGTATAGCTTATCAGAAGACACTGAGAACTGACTTTGGCTTCTTTCTTCAAACTGGACATCTGGTGGCGTAGGCTTAGGATACCAATTTTTGGTAAGGCTTGTGGTATCAGAATTGATTTCAAATTGTAAAACTCTAACTGAGGTTTCTTCTTCTTTTCCTTTATCTTTATCTTTATTTGGCTTTGGCTTAACCGGGGTTAACTCTTTGAACATTTCTTCAATTTTTCTCATTGTTGGGTTAACTTTAAGGGAAGACTCCAGTTTTAACTCTTGAAATTTAACTAAAGGTTTTTCTTTCTTAGGCTTTAGAGTAATTTCCTGGGGAATTAACTTATCGACTTTGGTTTCTATTTTATCTAATTGTTTTCCTATGACTATTAGCCTTGTGTTGGTGTAATTATTTTGTTCTATTACCATTTTATTGGCATCTTTTGATTCTGGTATTTTGTAAGGACTAGCAATGACTTTAGCATTCTTATGATTAATGATTATTGTTTCTACGGGAGGATGTGTGGAGATGACTTTGGTGTTGTCTTCTTTTTCCCATTTTTCTTGGGTTAAAGTCTTTATTTTTTGACTTGCATGATGACTTTCTATATAGTCTAGGTAGTAGGTTTCTGACTTAGTGGTTTTCATGAAATCTTTCCAACCATTAAAAATTATTTTTCTTTGGTCTTTGGGGAAAGTTACGTGATAATTTTCTTTCATTGACTTATTTTCAGGAGCACAATAATGGGCCTCTAATTTTGACCAATGGATTTTAAATGGTTTACTAAGAACTCTTAATTGGGCATAGTAGGGCTCGAAGACTGATCCTTGCATATTTGACCTGGTTGGTGACTCAGGTTGTATTGGCTCAGGAGGTGCAGTAGGGGCTCTATTGTAACTAGGTTGGACAACTTGTTTGGCTTTTCTTAATTCATTAATTTTAAAATCAATTAGGGCTTTATCGGCGTCTAAATCTCTTTATGTGATTGAAGATGACTCGGCAGACGAATGTCTTGCTGGAGGCTTAAAAGATTGACTAGGCGTAGGTAACTGTTCTAATTGGACTGTGGACTTGACTGGCCTATCAAAACTAATTTTAACCGTACTGTCTAAATATGGTTGAATATAGTCTAAATCGTTTAGACTACGTTGAACCGGCTTAGGGGGGCATTCAGTAGTTAAAAACCAATCTTTAGGTAAATCTACTTCAAACCATTTAATCATTTGAGGAACTATAACATTAGCATTAGACGTATGACTCTGGATTAATAGTGTTTGACTTTTTGGACTTTTGCTTAAGGCTTGGAAATTCATATTCGTACCTGTGACTTTATAATAAATTCTGTAAATTAAAGCTAAAGGTTGGGTACCTGGTAAAACATTATAACCATTTGTTTTAATATTTAAAGTTAAAACTTTTAAGATATGAGGATCACTAAGACTTACTGTAAAATCTGGGTAACAATCAAAGTGAACTGGACCATGGCATAAACTTGACTCAATGATTCCTAAGACTCCATCCTGGAAATCGTTAAATCTGGCATCTCTTAAACTTAATAAAATTGCGGCTTTAAGACCTAACTTAGTTAAGGGTTTAACTGTGACTTGAACTAATCCTATATGCAAAAAATTATTGCCTTCTTTCCTATGCTTCTTTATTGCATCTAAATTAAGTAACTGGCATGTTTCATGTTCTTTTCCTAAGGCATAGACTTGTTCTACTGTCTTGATATGCGTAGTTGTTTTAAATGCATTAATTGACCATTTTTGCTTATAAATTTCCATACTAGGGACTCTAGGTATATTCCAATCATCACAATGTAATTTACCACTACTTGACTCATATTCTAATTCTTCTTCATTAACTATGTCTGGCACTTGGCTTAAACTGGTTCTAGAACTAGAAGAATTAATTGAATTGGTTCTAAATAAACGACTCATTTTGCTTACGTGTTTAATTTAAATCAACTTAATTAGAAAGACTCTTACATGACTTCTAAATTAGAAAGACTCTTGGGTAATTCCTAAGACTAACTCTAAGATACCTAAGAACCTATGGGTTGTCTCTCTCTCTCTCTCACCTTCTCGTGCCTAACCGCTCATGCCTCTACCCGGGACTTACTGTTTGGTAAAAAGGTCTCACCTTACGGACTTTTGAGAGAGGGGAACCTAAGGAACTAGATAACTTGGAAGAGACTTGGAAGTAGCCTGGGAGACGTACTAATTCAGAAGTAACTTGGGAGACTTGCTAACTCAGAAGGCTTAAATCAGCCACTTGGGTGATATGAGTAGCAGACTTAGACTCAATTCTTTCAACTCTTAATGCTCTGATACCAGGAGGGGACTAGGACCTATAATCTAGAAGAACTAGATTAAAAAGGATTTTTAACTAGTTATAGGCGGAAGACTTGACTTGGCTTAGGTTTATGTATTTAATGACTTGAAGACTTTAGGGCAAGGAGACTTTGTCTAATGGAAGTAATGACTTAGATAATCAATTTGGAGGAAGAGGAAGGCTTTAAAGAATCGGAGCAAGTGATAATATATATATATATATATATATATATATATATATATATAATAATAATATATATATATATAGTTCTAAATTTTGAAGCTAACACGAAAGCTTTACACGAAGAGGGCAATTAAAGAATATATACAGTCTCCATCCCCACCCTTATTAAATATAGATAGCCATCCCCAATATTACCCAGATCCATTATTTAATTAACAAGACAGTAACCTTGAGGAGCGATTGAGGAGCGACGGCGACGACGATTATTACGACAGACGGCAACCGCGATTCTTACAGCAGAGGTGGCGATGGCGATTGCGACGGCAAAGATGGGGATGGCAATGACGATTCTCCTTCTTCCTACTTTTTTTGGTTACCACTGAATGCCCAAATGAGCCTCTCGACAGAGGCAAGGTAATCACCCCCAAATTTGAAATTCATGAGGAAGATAAACCCTATTTTGACCAGTGCCCGATAAACCCAGTGACTCGTTCGTGAAGTAATTGGGCACCCTGTGTAGCCCAGTTTGAAAAATGGGCTCGTTCCCTAGCCATGTGGTATAGTCAAACAATCCCCTGGTTGGATTGTTTCCCCGGTACAAGCTTGGTAGTGGTCATAATTATATATCTATATATATATATATATATATATATATACATTCCTTCTTGTTTATCAGTAAGGATACTTCCTCGCTCGCCATGTCAAGGGGCGCGCGTTTCGAGAGAGTGGTTTGGGGAAATGGTTTTGTATGGGATGGATGTTTGGATTGAATCGTTTTCCAAATGGTGGGGTTACTATATGTTGTTTTTAACTAATGGAACTTTGTTTTTGTCCACTCACACGTTTTCTGTTTTGCGCCTCCCAGACAATAGATTGTCTTGAAATCGAATGGCCATATCAAGTCGTGAACTCCGAGCCGAGCTTATGTAGGATAAATTTTTAATTGTTTCTCTCATGTTGAACTTTATTTCCGTTTGTAAACTAAAACTCTTTAGACTGCTCTGATATTGCCCATGTTAGGGTTGATTGTAAGTCCTATGATGTAAATTGCATGATATTATCTTATGCATGCTGCTGGTTGGTATTTTTAAATGTGTTTTGACAGGTTAAGAAAATTTGGGAAATGTACGTTTTTCAGGGGAGACAATTTCGGCAGAAAGTCTCGTCCATTTTTCGTAAGTGGGCCTGGCATCAGATTGATGTCGGAATTACCACAAGATTCGTCTCGGATTCCGAGGAATTCGGGCCGGTCCTATCAGTAGGTGTTCATTTATAGTCTCTACATTAGCCACATGAATCTTTATAGTTTGTTTTGCAGTTGCAGTAGCTTTTTGATGTCTCTAGTTTGTACATAGAGAGCCATTTATTCTGCTATACAGGCAGAGTCCATAATTTTTCTTTTGATGTTCCATTTGTATTGTATTTCATATGTTCTCTTTTTATTACATACATGTATATCAGTATGGTGATAAGTAGATTTTAGGAAGCATTGATGTAGTTGGGCTAGTTCTTTTAGCCTTTTCTCTCAAACCCCGTATGAAGTTGATCCTTGGGGCATGAAATCACTTTGACAGTTAGGTGGTGTTTGGTTTGTGGATGGAATGTAATCCAGATTTGGTAAAATGGAATGTAGATAAGAGTGGAGTGTGGAGAGAGTTTGAGAGTAGATAAGAAACTGAAATTGGGTAAAAAATGCAATTGGTATTATTTCAGATTTCGGGGGATTGACAGTTGATGGGAATGGCCATTTCATTCCATAGTTTAATTCAATAAACCAAACACTGTCTTATAGATAGCATTATAAATGAAAGTGATGTATCAAATAGGATCAACAGCTTCTAGTAGGTAAAAGGAGAAAATATAAGAATAGGAAATGGGATCAATAACTTCTAGTAGGTAAAATGAATTCGTATTTTTTATGTCATGGGACATATTGATGAACATACATGTATGCATATCACGTGTTTATTGCCCCCCTACAATAAAAGTTCCAAGGAAAGGCATTGTCCCTTTCCCATACAAAGATCGCCATAAGTACAATGAAGGACAAATTTTGTCCACAATAGTTACAAAGGTTCCAAGAGAGTTGTTTTGGTCATCTATTACTGATTGAGGACCTTAAGTGGACTGCACAAATTTTCCACAGGTTGTTGTTGAGGATGATTGATCCGAAGACAGTTTCCCAGGTGAACAAGATAAAATTCATTCTTGGTAATAAGGTGATACAATTCAAGGCGCATCAATTTTGCCTCATCACAGGGCTAAGGTTCGGAAACCTCCCTTTCATTCTGATTGCGACTAACGAAAATTGCACATTGAAAAAGAAATACTTCTGCAACAATAAATATGTGACCCTTTTCGAACTAGAAAAAGCCTTCAAAGATTGCGCTGATGAGGAGGATGTGGTCAAGCTTGGATTTCTATACTTTGCTATTTTTGTTCTGTTGGGTAGTGAAAAACATGTCAATATTGACATGCGGTATTTGAAATTGTCGGAAAACCTTGAAGAGTTTCAGAAGTATCCATGGGTCATGAATTTGATGGGTTGCGGTCGCTGCAATTGAAGAGTATGCAACTCCGAATGTGTCAACAACAAGAAACTTTTGACTTGTAATATGACTTTTGGAGACTATAAAATATAGTGGAAACAACTTGTAAAATGGAACTATGAGGTGGCCTTTTTTGTATTATGTAACTATGAGTTGGCCTCTCTTTGTATTATGTAAGTTTCTAAATTGGATTTGATGGAATTATGATGCCTCTTTTTGTATTTGTGCGTATACAATTTCTTTTATCTATGTCCAATTCAAACGATTATAACGGCAATACCCCACAATACACCAGCATATAATGGCAATATGAGATTAATAAGAGCACAATACAATTGCAATAAGATCACAATGCATCAGACTCTACCATTTGATTGACTTATACATCCCTTAAAAGACATATGGCCTACATTACACACCTTCAATATGGACTCTATATATACAATTCACAGAGAGAGAGAGAGAGAGAGTGAAGAGAGAGCTAAGAGAGAGCTGAGAGAGAAAACAACAACTGACCAAAAGTGTTATGTGGCCAATAAGTGGGCAATAAGTATGTATTTATAGGTTATATTTGCAAAATGTGTGTGTAAAGGTGGTATTTGTAGATAAAGTTTGGAAAGTAGTGGCATTAAGCGCTATTCCAGTAGGGGTTTAAAAGGTTGTGTCGTGTGCACCCATTAAGAATAGGGGCAATTTTGTAATTTTATATATCTTTTTCTCCTTCTTTCTTCTATTCATTCTCCCCTCCCCGACTTTTTGGGGTTTTTTTTCTCTTTTTTTAATTTTTTTACATTCAATTTCTAATTTTAAATTAAATTAATGACTCTTGCTTAACACATGACACTTTAATAGAAAATTCTATGAAATCTGAAAAATTCGACCATAATCCACAATGGTTGCTCAATAGTTCAATACAATGGTTCAATAAATTGAACTATTTTGGCATCTATTGAATTGTTTGCAGTTTTTCTTGCTATGGTACAATTCAATAGCTTTAAATCAATAGTTATATTTACTTACACGTTTTTTTACATACTTAAATATAAAACAATGGATAAATTTAATAACACTAAGAAATTGTACCATTGAAATATTCTCAAAGAGATCTTTGAATATATTTGAAAAGAAAATTTAATTGATGTATTTTTCTATTGCATTTAACTATTGAACAACTATTGCCGATGCTCTTAACAACAAAATGCATTAATTGCTGTATTTTTTCTATTTTTTATTAGCATGTGGGTCCCGTGGTTAACCTATTGCAAAATTGCTATCTTTTTAAAGATCTCTTCAAAACCATTTTAATTGTATAATTCTCATCGTAATTAACTTTATTCATTTTATTTTATTCAATCATTTAAAAAAAATATAGTTTATAATTCGTAAGCTATTGAACTGCACCACTGCAAGTGAAACTGTAGTTTAGTTCAATAAATTGAACTATTGAATTGAATTGAAATGAACTGTTGAGCAACCATTGTGGATGCTCTAATAACAACCAATTTCGTCCTTAGATCTGCAATGGTTAGGATCAATGCAATTTTATTGAATGAAATTGAACTAAAATAGTAAAATCTCACTTGCAATGGTGTGATTGCAATAAACGACTAGGAATTTAGGCATGCATGCAATTCTGTTGACATTATGAATGGAGACACACATCGTGATAGATAACCCATATGTAACATATGTTGCTAGCTGTTATAATCATTTTTTCTTGGGTTGATGCAATGGATTTATATACAGAGACCTCAAATAGGGATACCTTTGTAGGACCCACTCCACATTGTATTTCAGCATATCACTATGAGCTCATCAGAATTCCCCCTCTTTCTAGCCAATATGGAAGGAACTATGATATCTTTTCCAAATTCCAAACTGAACGCACATTAAATAATGGAAGACAAATAAACAATCACCCAGGAATGGTTGCCCAAAAGAGAAAAATAAAATAAATAAAATAAAAGGAAAAAAAAAATAAAGTGTGCTAGGAGGAAAAACGTATGTATGTATAGTCGCCCTTTTTTAGGGTCCCACAATTACTATAGTTTCCTTGAATCTAGATCATTCGTGCAAAAAATTAGACAAATCGGAAACTGTTTCGACATCCAATTGTGTCATACAAAATCAATGAACACGGTACTTCAAGAAAGTACTAAAATTTCAATAACTCAATTGAGAGGTCAAATGATATCGGATTCAAGTGATTTTGTGTAGGGATGATCATTGAATGATTATCTAAAAAATAGATGGTTTGGATTAGTGAAATACAATGTGGAGTGGGCCCTACAAAGGTATCCCTCAATAGAAGCGCTCTCTCTCTCTCTCTCTCTCTCTCTCTCTCTCTCTATATATATATATTAACACTTTTTTAGAAGAATTGGAAGTTGAGATTAAATCAGAACACATCAGAGTAGTGTTTTTTCTGTTTTTTCTTAAGGATAACAATATTGAATATGAATAAGTAAAATTGAATCTGGTTAAGCATGCATAATTCAAAGCATGGAAGCCAAAACAAAGACTTGACCATATAGAAATCAAAACAAAGACTTGACCACATAGAAACCAAAACAAAGACTTGGCAACATTGAAACCAAGCAAAATTCTTAATACAAATTAGTAATGGCTAGTATATATATTAACAAGATGTTCGTTTTTTTGAACAATGAAATAAATCAGAAATGACTAGTTGCTTTGAGAAAAAAAAAAAGTTACGGCTAGTTTACACTAATTAAATGTAATGGAAATTTTTTAAAGTAAATAATAATGTTGTCCCAGTGTCAATAAGAGAGAGGTTGTAGAGTTCTTATGGTGGGCCAGCTTATTGAAATGAATTATTGATCCCTGAAATGAATTATTGATCTTTGAAATGAACTAAACTTTATCACTGCAAGTCAAAAGTTCAATTTATTGAAATAAAATTGAAATAACCCTTACCATTATAGATGCTCTTAAGTAGTGCCGGCCCTGATTTTTGGGAGGCCCAGGGCCAATTAAAAAAATGAGGCCCTATTTTTTTTTGCACATGTATTCCTTTCATTCAAATAACAAACACAAAGTAGTGTTGACCAAAAACACAAAGACAAAGTAGTACTTGAATAACAACATGAAAAACAACTTCTTCTTTTTGGGTATGAATAGCATATTTCAATTTCATAAAAGGCTAAAGAGGAGGCAAACAGAGACAGGGCCACATACATGTCCCAACCTGCACAAATACATAGAACTCACAACCAAGGTCTAAAATATCGATGGTTTCGAAAATATTGGTAGTTCAAAAACACGAAAATTTCGGTGGAAATATCGAAAAATTATCGAGATCAATAAAAATTGAATAAAAAGCACGGAAATTGTAAGAAAAAATTGTAAATTTTTCTTGAAACTTTGGAGGATGTTTATTTAGTCAATTATCTATTACTTTACCAAAAAAATAATTGGAAGAAAATACATTGCATGATGGGTTTAATTGATTTCAGTTGATTATATAGAGAGTTGACAAACACTGCGAGTGTAGAAAATATGTTATAATTAAAGAAATAAGATTAAACACACCATAATCATTTATTTATATTGATTTACTATAATATTTTCCACTTTATAAATTGCATGGTAAGATACATGAGTGATTTAATACCACATAGAGTTCCTATAAGGTTCAAATTTGAGTTATTTAGACTAACACCCCATCATGTTTTTGGCTTTTTACAAAACTCCTTGAGGTTTTAGAAATCAAAAGAACACCTCCTAAGATTTTAAATTATTTTCAAAAAACTCTTTTTCATTGGTTTTAAAAATTGATGATTTTATACAAAAAAATTATCCAAATGACAAAGTTGGCCTTTGAAATTGGATTGCATTTACTTCATTGAGGTTAATTTTGTCATTTGCATAAGTTTTTTTTTCAATTAAATCATCAATTTTTGGACAAACAATCAACGAAAAGGGGTTTTGTGAAAACAAACTAAAACCTTAGGGCCTGTTCATGTAATTTTTAAGACCTGAGGGGGTTTTGTGAAAACACAAGAAACCTTATGGGGTGTTAGTGTAAATAACTCTTCAAATTTTTCACAGTCTTCATCATCTCGATATTATCGATATTATAGCAATATTTTGGCCCAATGTTGTTAAAGTGTGAGAAATTATCGACATCGATATTTTCCGATATTATCAATACTTATACGATATGTGTATGGATATGTTCCAAAATATCCTAGACCCGAAAAAACAATAATATCCTCAATATTTCGTCGATATTATTGATATTTTAGTCCTTGCTCACAACAAAGGGAAGCCAAACAAACAGCCAAACAATTGCACCCAAATAGCTTTGTTTGCTTCCACTAGACCATCTACAAACCAAAAAACAAAATTAGCAATACAAAGTACACAACAATCATTGAAAAAATCTTGATCTTCTAGCATTTTGAGAAACAAAATCATTATTAACTTCTTCAAAATCAAGAGTTTCCAATATATTCTTTTCAATGCATAAGATTGCCAATCCATTCAACCTTTCTTGTGACATAGTAGAACGCAAGTAAAATAACTTATCAACATTAATATCAGATTTGTTACCATGAGTTAGAGCATCTCTAAAATTAACACAACATTCACACAAACTATTATCATTCATCAAAACTAACTTCTTAGGATCAAACAGAAAACCAAATATACCTTCAAATGCTTCGAATTGTTCAAATCTACTCCTTAAAGAAGAAAGTGCAGCATCGACTACAACAAGAAAATAATTAACCCTAAAAGCTTCTTCAACTGATTGAGAAGTCTCTTCTTGGTTATTTTCATCAAATTATTTTTTTCCTACGAGTTTGAAGTTTTTTTGGGAAACACATAATCAATTTCCATCTTAGATGCAATTTCTTTGGTAGAAAACAAGGTAGATGTGAACCCATATTCCCTATACTTTACAAAATAAGAAATAAGCCCCTTCAAAAGTATTATTGTAGCATCAATTTGCATATCTTCAAATTGCAATTTTTGGCTAACCAAGTCAACTTTTTTCAAAATGTTATGCCAAATAGTCATGCCCGACAAAAATTCAAAATTGTCAAGTTCATGTGTTGCTAAAAATTCAGCTTCACTCCTTGTTTTGGCATCTTCACTTACTCTTGACAATTCAAACAATAGCTTCTATTATATCATCAGTTTGGGTTATTATGGCTATAACACTATTAATATGACTTTCTCATCTTGTTGTTGACAATGTTTTAAGAGTTCCAAGGACATGATCTTGAAATTTTTTCCATCTTTTTGTAGAACCAGCAAATATAGTATAAATGCGTTGCACAACAACAAAAAAGACACAACTTTCACAAAAGAATTTGCCATATCACAAACTGTTAAATTAAGAGAATGAGAAGCACGTGGCATATAGAATGCCCTGGAATTTATTTCAAGAAACCTCTTTTACACACCATGGTTTTTCCCCTTCATGTTAGATCCATTATCATAACCTTGCCCCCTCACGTTATCAATATCAAGCTGAAAAGACTCTAATACAGCAAGTAACTCATTAAAAAGCCCCAATCCAGATGTACTGTCCACTTTCAAGAACCCTAAAAAATATTATTCTACCTTTATTAGAATATTTTCCACATCTACATATTGAATTATTAAAGTCATTTGCTCGGGGTGACTTGGATCCAAAGTACAATAAAGTATTATTGAAAAATATTTTGCCTCTTTTGTTAATTCAATTATAGCCCTTTTGACCTTGGAGCTTAACATGCCAATCAACTCATTTTGAATTTTATGGCTGAGATAGTGATAATGAATTTCATTATGTTGAATGGGTCTAAAATGCTCTTGGATTACCAAATCAAATTCTGCAATCAATTCAAGTAGCCCCAAAAAATTACCATTGTTATCTTGGTAAATTTTCTCATTCTCTCCATGAAAAGTCAAACTTCTCTTAGCAAGACAGACTTTTGTTGTACACATATTTGAACAACTTACAGCAGAAACAGTATACTTTGTTCACATCTTTTGAGTATACTAGCCATTTTCTATCCTGACTCTCTCCATTTGGTAACCTACTTGTATAATAAGAATATGAAAAATGCCTAGAGAGGCCATCCAAAGGAAATTTGAGATTACTTTCTCTTATTGGGCCTTTTTGTACTAAAATATCCTTTGTTTTGTAATCAATGCTACACCAAGTTCTTGGATCATAGATATTCAAAACATGACCTATTTGTTCTTTTTCATTTTCATTCCCAATTAGTTGATCAATTTCTCTCAATTCTTCCTCATTACTTTATTTTCCATAAGATCAGCAACCTGCTGATTCATATCATTGTTATCATTTTCTTATTGATTACTTGGTTGTTGTTGTGATTCATTAACTAAATCATGAACTGAATCTTCAGTTGAATAACCAGTTTTAAAACATTTATCAAGAGCTCCTTTTTGAGTTTGAATCATCTCTAATTTTTTCCTTCTATTTCTTTTTTGACTTCCAAACTCATGTTTCCTAAGTAACATTTTCCTACTTCAAGAAAGTAAAACATATAGCAAATTAACCAATACCCTACCAATATTAAAAAAATTAAATTTAAACAACAAACAAAGAGCAATAAAACCTAATTTATGCTCATATATAATTTCAGGAACTCCACTCTCCACTAGACCTTGTTGATGCAAATATGTAATGATTAATTTTTTTTTTAAAATTCAAAAATATGATTGAATTAAAAAAAGGTCAAATCTGATTTAATTAAAAAAAAGTAAAAAATACGATTACCTTTTCAAGAGTTAATCCTTGTCGATTCGTCTCCTCTCTTGGTTACCATCAATCTTAGAGAAATTTTAAGGTGGTGAGTGCAAATTGAATCTTTAGGGTTAGAAATATGAGATGATAAGACTCTATCTTTCAACCTTAGGAATTGACCAAGAACAGAGAGAATCAAAGAGTATTTATGTATATTTCTCAACATGATCGTACAATGGCTCCCCAATTGGTAATAAAGCCACCACCGAGGTTACAACAGTAATTCCCAACTTCAGTAATTCGAGGTAATGTCAAAGAAGGAGTCACATGAGTTCCCAAATGCTTCTTCAAACAAGAGACAAGAAATACTGGGTGGATCCTATAACCAGCAGGCAACTTGAGTTTGTAACCCACTGGTCCCAATTGCTGTAGTATCTCATAAGGTCCATAAAATTTGGGTAAGAGTTTATGATATGAGTGAGCAGCCAAAGACTTTAAACTGTAAGGGACCAATCTCAAATACACTATATCCCCAACCTGAAATTCCTTTTCAGAGCGATGTTTATCTTGGATAACTAAAGATGTATTATAACTAAATTCTACCCAGGATGAGGTTAACTTGGTTGATATATGGTAAGATGTATTATAACTAAATTCTACCCAGGATAACTAAAGAAACCATTTCTTTGGTTGAGCTGGAGTAAAGCATCACAAGTAGGTCTCCAAACACTTATTAACAACTTATGTTGGGCCATTAGTTTGTGGATGGTAACTAGAGCTCATCTGTAAAGCTACATCATGCAATTTAAAGAATTCTTTCCAGAAATCACTAACAAATACTGGATCCCAATCACAAACAATAGAGCTAGGCATACCATGTAACCTAAACACATGATCCATAAAGATTTGAGCAATGGTGGCAATTGAATAAGGATGGGATAAAGCAATGAAATGTGCATACTTGCTTTGAAGATCAACTACTACAAAAATGACAGATTTTCCTTGGCAAGGGGGTAGACCAACAATAAAATCCATTGTCAGTCCACACCTTGTCTGGTACAGGCAGGGGTTGCAAAATCCAGCATGAGTCACTATTTCATACTTGTGTTGTTGACAACAGTGACATTCAACAACCATTTTCTGTACATCATGTTTCATACCTGGCCAACAAAAACTCCGAGATAGCCTTTGATAAGTCTTCAAGAAGCCAGGATGACCAGCTGTAATTACTGAGTGATGAGCAGCAAAAACTTTCGTCCTCCAAACCGAATTAGGACTGAGGACTATTCTGGAGTTATATTTGAGGAGACCATTGTCAATGTGAAATTTGGATAAATGATTTGTTGTAGAAAGAGATGGTGCAGTAGGTAATTGGGTAGAACCAGAGATATCTATAACTTATTATTTTTTACTAAGAAGCAAAGGATCACCCTCATTGTATATTTGTAAATCATCCATCCAGTTGTGATAAGGGTATGTAATGGCCAAATTCTCAATACACTCTCCATGAACTTCATTTCCATTGGTGAAGTTGTCCATGGAAAAAACTAGAACTTGGTTAGTAGAAGAGATGTGACTAATAGGAAATCTAGAGAAAGCATTAGCTGCCTTATTATCACTCCCTTGCCTGTATTGTATCTCATAATCATAGCCCAAAAGCTTAGTAACCCAGTTTTGCTAAAAAGGAGTATGAGCCTTATGATTGAGAAAATATTGAAGACCATGATGATCTGTCTTAATGACAAAGTGCCTACCTTGTAAGTAATGATGCCACTTCTTGATGGCATGAACAATTGCCATCATTTCCCTCTCGTAAGTATAAAGGGCTTGGTTTCTAGGAAAAGAGTCTTCTTGGTAAAAGCAATAGGCCTGCCTTCTTGTTGTAACACAGCCCCTATACTAGTTCCAGAAGCATCACTTTCTATTATAAAAGGTTTTGTAAAATTCGGCAAAGCGAGAACTCTAGGAGATAACATGAGTTCCTTGAGTTTGTGAAATGCAGCAGTAGCCTCAGCCGTCCACAAAAACCCATCCTTCTTCGTTAATTTAGTCAAAGGAAAACTCTTCCTACCATAGTGAGGAATGAATTTCCGATAATAGCTGGTGAGACCCAAAAATCCTCTCAAACTTTTAACAGAAGTAGGGACAGGCCAATCAGCCATTGCGTTTAATTTGGAAGGATTCGCTGAAACTCCTTGCCGAGATACGATGTGACCTAAATATTCAATAGTTGAAACTCCAAAGGCACACTTGGACATTTTGACAAAAAGTTGATGATGCTTAAGAATTTCCAAAACAATATTTAAATGCCTCAAATGGTTTGACCATGAAGTACTGTAAGCGAGAATATCATAAAAAAAATACCAAGACAAACTTCCTCAAAACAATTTCTGAAAGTCTCATTCATCAAACCTTGAAATGTGGCCGGTGCATTTGTTAATCCAAAGGGCATCACAAGAAATTCATAATGTCCCTCATGAGTTTAGAAAGCCGTTTTTTCAATATCATCCGGATGAACTCGGATATGATGATAGCCACTCCTTAAATCCAATTTGGAAAAATAGTTTACCCCATGCAATTCATCTAACAGATCATCAATTAGTGGAATTGGATATTTATCCTTTATGGTTAACTCATTTAACTCTGTAATCCATGCACATTCTCCAAGTGCTATCCTTCTTCTTGACCAACAAAACAGGAGAAGAAAAAGGACTATGATTGTTCTTGATAAATCCAGAATCTAGCAGCTCTTTGACACACTTTTCAGTTTCGGACTTTTGAAGTGGTCCATAAGCATATGGGCGAATACTTGGTGGTTTACAACCCGAAATCAAAGGAATCTGATAATCATGTTCTCTCACAGGAGGTAGAGTAGTTGGTGTACCAAAAATTATAGAAAAAGAATCCAACAAGGCTTGCAATTCTTGTTGTTGTGGTGAAGATAAATCACTTGCAGGCTTTTCCATATTCTCACCCTCTACAGCACAGAGAATTACTCCACAACAACCTGAATGCAACAACTTGTCCAACTGATGACAAGAAATAGGATGGGGTAGCATCCCAAACTTATTAAAGTACACTAACTTTCATTTTTCTTTGATTCCTTTTCTTTCACCCTTTGGAATTCCCCAAAACACCTTTAATCGAGAATTGAGTCAACTAAGACTCAAACCAGCTCAAGCAACCTTAAAGCCCAAAAGTCAAAGTTCGCTGAGAATCAAAGGAAACAATTTGTAAGACGTACCTGAAACGTCTAATGAGGTCACCCACGTTGAAGAGGTCTCACTCTATAACGGGACACATTACACTGCTCAATACTAAGGATGCACACAAGGTGCGAAGTCAACAGAAAATTGAACCTAGTGCTATGATACCAAGTTGACAGGACCCGCCCCGAATTCCTCGAAATCCATGAAGAACCTTGTGGTTTTTCCGATGTCGGGCCTACTTATTGACAACATCCTCTTCTCCGAAAACAAAGGAAAAGAGGCTCGAGACTTTCTACTGAAATTTCGGCAAAGTCTCCCCTGAAAAATAGACTTTTCCCGCAATTTCAACATGTCGAAACATAGTAATCATAGTCCAACTGGCAACACGCACAATGTAAAAGCATACAATTTAAGGAATAGGTCTCCGACCTTAAATCCAAACCTACATGGGCGATAATAGAGCAATTCTAAGGAAGACTTCAAATTACAACCGAAATGAAGTTTAACGGAAATTAAACAAATAGAAATGCCTAACCAAAGTAATAGTTTAAGTCGCGGCTGCACCTAGGTGAAACCCCAGGCTACCTACGTACCCCTTGGTGAGGGATCAAGCCATACGTAGTTCTTATATCAACAATCACAATTCAAATAATATACGATTGTTTAAACTAATACCAACGATTAAATTTAAATTCATCTACAACTTCAAATTTGACAAGGCACACACCGAACACTTTATAAGTTCATTTCCTTTTTATCATTTCTTTCCCACAACCATACCCTATATATCTCAAACATTCATACATGTGCAGAGTACTCCTGAAGCACAAGTTCACGAATGTCAACCCGAAAACGAATCCACATATATATGTTTAATATGTATATAAATACACACCCCACACCATCATCATGAACCATGGAAAAATAATACAACACGGGGATTGTTTGACTAAACCACATGGAGGAATCCTCAACAACCATGTGGTCAGGAACGAGCCGTCCAACTGGGGGACTGGGCTGACCAGCACGCACGGCAGAATCCTCAATGCTCGTGCGCTTATGACAAGTCGTATGCGGGCAAACTGTCTGCCGCGCAAATCTCACGGCCTGGAGTTCCGGGCCGAGGGGATATGCGTTAACACGCGGTTTCCTGCTTTTGGGTGCGGTGCGGTTGTGCGCGGGCGTGCCAGCACGGTCTACCGTGCGTCGATGTGTTAATGAGTGTTGGATGGATAAGTGGTGCGCCTGTTTGAACTCGTCTTCCTAATCAAACGATTGTAGCCGAGAGAGGAACTGGTCTCGGCTGTTAGGTTCACGGCCTGAACTACAAGGCCGTTGAGTGATGGTGTTGGTGGTGGGTTTTGGGCGGTGCTCCGGCGCGCTGCTCAGGGAGCGACGGTCGTGTGATATATGGGGTGAGTGAACGAACAACAAGGATGGTGCTCCGGCGCCTTGAAAATCAAGGGTCGTATGATATATTGATGAATGGATTTTCCTTACAATCTAACACTACTCCTAGGAAAGCAAGTAAAGATATTGAAAGTGCATTACAGGAAAAAATAAGTTGCTTCGTGGGAGGCTTTGTTTTGGTGTTTGAACCCTTTGAATGTAGCTCGAGTCTTGTATTTATAGGAAGAGTCTTTGGAGGAGTAATTGAGGCTAAAAATCTGCATGGTGGAGCTTGATTGGAGCAAGTGGGCAGTCCAATCGACATTTGGGATCGTGAAGTATGGTAATGAGACCCCAGAAATCCTGGTGAATCTCGGCCGCCGCGCTCAATCGTGGGTTTTGAACCTCTGGCCGTGGAGACGCATTTATTGCCTGAATAGCTGGTGAACCAACATCTCAAGCTGTCAGAATCCTTGTGAGAATGTCCACGTCTAATCACTCTGATCCGCATCACCAAATCCTGACTTCAATCACTTCACACCTTCCCTCGTGCATTAAATGCCCCTTCATGGCCAGTGGGGATCGTGGGTTCTGAGCTTCTGGCCGTGGAGACGCATTTATGGCCTGGATAGCTGGTGAACCAATATCTCAGGCTGTCAGAATTCTTGTGAGAATGTCCACGTCTAATCACTCTGATCCTCATCACCAAATCCTGACTTCGGTCACTTCCCACCTTCCCTCATGCATTAAATGCTTCTTTGTGGCCAGTGGGTTTGCTGCATTAAACAGGCACTACTTCATTAAATGAAGCCTGGGACCCTGCTGTCACGTGATGATTTGCCTTTAATGCCTTGGCCGTGATTTTGTTCGGCCTCGGCCTCGGCCTGCGCTTGAGGCTGAGATGATCATGCCTTAGCATTTCTTCTTTTGTCTTTAGGAAGGCGAAGTACCCTGGCGAAACGCTGCGTTTCAGTTTTTACGAACAAGTGCCAGGGCCGAGAGAAGGGGCTCCTTCGGCCAGCTTATGGCCGTAATTTATCAGGCACAAACACAAACTACCCCTCTAAGGGTCTACGAAACACCCCATCAAGGATGCCCGGGTTCTGATCATATCCAAGTATCCATGTCCACTGTTTCCAAGTATTAATATCCAAGGGGAGGTACATATGATAGTGCACATCATGTACCGGGGAAAACAATCCAACATGGGGATCGTTTGGCTGAACCACAAGGAGGAATCCTCAATAACCATGATAGGACCCGACCCAAATTCTACTTTGGAATCTAAGCCGAACCCTGTGCGTATCCGACACCCGGCAGGTGCAGAACACACTTGACCAAATTTCCCTTCTAAGTTTCCCAAATTCTTTTTCTTCAAGTTTGACTTTTGCCGAAAATTCGGCAGAGTCTCCCTTGTAAAATGCTCGTTTCCCAAAAGTTTTCACTTGTACAAAACTCAATTATAATATTCACCAACTTCAGCATGCAATAGACAAATAATTTTTGAATGGCCTCTGGCCTCAATATATCAAATAAAACATAGCACCCTCTAAACTGAACTTAATTTTAGAAAACTGTGAATGCTGAAACAACTTCCAATAAAACCCAACTGAATAAATTCTCGGCACTTGACTTTATGGCTGCACCTAGTAACTCTAGGTTGCCTACGTACCCTTACAAGGGATCAAGCCATACGTAGTTCTTCCATTTTTTATATTGTACGTGTATATCTCATATTAGTGATGTGCTAAAAAATATTCACAAACTCTAAAGCAATACTTTCCAACTTCCCTGATTCTCAAAACAATTCATACTTGCACATAAGTAGGCTACTCAAAGAGTTTCCACTAATTCATAAATCAACTTACATATACCTGCGTATTTCACTTTATTTATATATACATAAATCAAACAAACGCCAAAGGCACTTTTAACCTTTCCTTTTGAAACTCATATAAAGCTCGTATACAAATATATATATATAATTAATTTATTACAGATAAGTAGGAAACAAGAAAATTATTAAATAGTATTGAACACAAGAAAACTTAATGTCGATATCAATAATTTAGATAGAATATGTAAAAGTAAAAATAAACTCATCACTTAAGTATCCTGTCTGTTACATCCTCGCAGGCCTCGGAAACACAAAGTCACCTGAGCCGCTTTCCTCACAGGCCTCAGGGGACCCTTAGTTAACCTAAGCCGCAATCCTCGCACCACACGGTTCGGGCGTCCTCGAAACTCGTGGGGCATTGTCATAAATGACAAATCCGTTTCCAAAGGCAACTAAGGGGTACTCATGAGGTGGGTTTGAAAACCATATTTTGCAGCTTATCTTGAAATTCCTCTTATTTCACAAACCATACTTAAATTCTTTTCCCAACTTTCCAAAAATTAATTCTCACTTACACTTAAAATATACAACACATTCTGATAAGAACTAGTGTCCATAATTCATTATTTTCAAACCTCTGAGTATATATATATATATATATATATATATGTACTTAGGTATTTAGTTAATTTATTAATTACGCCGAAATCCAATTAACAAACCATTCCGATACTATAATAATAATCTCAATCGTAATAGATAACTAAATAAATAAATAAATAGTAACAAATAATTAAATAACCACAAGCCCTAAAGATTCCCTCACCACTAATAATGCATAATCTTCAAATATCAGAGATAACATTTAGAAATACCATAAAATACTATAATATAATCTCAAATATTGAAATAATAGAAATATTCACAATTAGCAATCTATATATATAAATATACACACATATATATATTTCCATTCCATATTCATATAAACCCATTAAATAAGAGATTCCATACGATAACAAAAAGACAAATTCCAAAATCCCTCCAAACCCAACATAGTTCCACTAACAATTTAGACTCGTTAATAAGGTCGTTCTAGTACTTCTCAAAGGGTGAAGTTACCTCGGAAGACTCACAGTCGACCGAGGGGTCAAACTATCCAAACTTGATCAACCGGGCCCACGGGGCCCACGACCTCCGATCACCAATCCGGGAGTTTCTATATGTTCAACACACTTTTCTAAACCTACCCTGCGAGTTGGGTCCAAATCGAACGGTTGGATCGCTCACGATCGTACGATCGAACGGTTACCGTTTATTCTAACCTTTGAATTATTGAATCGGAACATTCGGGGTTCCGATTCGCGATCCGCGAATTCCTACACGATCCTAGATATGCCTAGATCAATATATATTAAATTGGAGTTGATCCAACGGTCCGAATGTATCGAACCCGGATAACGCCTAATATGCAATATCTGATCGACAATCAAACGATATCCAAACTCATATCCAAACATACCGTCGTGCTCGAGACAACATGAGGAGTATTCCAGGACTCAAGGACTAGCTCAAAAGTGGCCCACGCTCCGCCACACGTGCCGGCAGGGAGTGGGTGTCCAAAGCAATTCTGGCGATCAAAAAATCACCAAACCGCAGGTCAAGACTTATACCTACATGATCACCACATAGAGTGGAGCAACTTTTGTTCTTGGACCTACCGCAAAAGTCGACGGAAGTGGTCGGAATCGGAGGCCGAAAATCGGAAGATTTTCAATCACTTATTTACCCTCCAAAACTCAGAAATTTCTCCTATCCAACACAACCAGCAGCTAGATCATCTCGAGAGGTTGAGAAAGCATACCTGGATCGATGGAAATGGTGGCCGGAAATGAGAGAACGAGCTCCCGAAAAATTTCAGAAAAATTGTCGGAACTAGTCTGTTTCCAGGCACGATAGTGGCGGATTGTTATGTGCTTGGGACAGGGCTCGTGTGATTGGGCGATTAGGTACAGGGAGTTGGTATGCAGTTTTCTTCTTACAGCCACTAATGGCTGTAGCAATATTTAGAAGGCTCAGTTGGGATAACAATTAGACGACAAGGGTTGCTTCGAGGGAACCCAAAACCTCCAAGTTAGACGAGCTAACAGTAAGGGATAATATCTGATATTTCATTAATAAAAAACCACTGTAATTTATACAAACAAGGACTCTAACTGAAAGCATAGAAAGCGGGAAACTTTTCCCATGACGCCTCCACTATTGAAGTGGATAACATGACTCCTACAACTACTCAACAACTAAAGACATGCAAACTCCTACAATTATGCAACAACTAATAACCATGTAACCACTTCCACTAACTGATGAGAGAGCACGTGACATTCCTTCCCGGGATTTAGAGACATACTGCAAGGATTTAATTCCTCATTAAAATGCTTATATTGAGAGGATTATATTGTTTGTCGTTATAAGTTCGGAGTAAATTGTCAAAAATTCCTGCTACACTTTCCGTGAGGAAATAACTATTTTCTCGTTAATAAATCATGAAATAATGATGGAGACATACAACAAGGAAATTAATTCCTCGTTAAAAGGCTTCTATTGTGATGATTATAACATATTATTGTCAGCGAGGAAAATACTGCGAGGAAATTAATTCCTTGTTAAAAGAGTTATATTCCGGGGATTATATATTGTTTGTCGCTATAGGTGTGGAGGGAATTGTAAAAAATTCCCGTTACACTTTCCGCGAGAAAAACATTATTTCCTCGTTAATAAAAAAGTAAAGATATGCGGGAGACATACTGAGAGGAAATTAATGCCTCGTTAAAAGACTTCTATTGTGAGGATTATATATTGTTTGTCGTTGTAGGTTAGGAGGGATTTGTAAAAAATTCCTGCTATGGTTTCAGAGAGGAACATATAATTTCCTCACTAATAAAAAATTGCGAGGCAATTAGTTCCTCGTTAAAAGACATCTATTGTGAGGATTATATATTGTTTGTCGTTATAGGTTTGGAGGGGTTTGTAAAAAATTCCCTTTACTTTTTCAACAAGGAAAACATTATTCTTCGCCAATAAAAAGTGTGAAAATATGTGGGAGACATACAGCAAGGAAATAGGTTTCCTCGTGAGGATTATATATTGTTGGTCGCTATAGGTTTGGAAGGAATTGTCAAAAATTCCCGCTACACTTTGCGCGAGGAAAAAACTATTGCGTCGCTGTGAAAAACTACAGCAACGTAATGGTTTGTCGCTGAATCCAACATGTTGTCGTTGTAGCTTGGTCCAATTTGGAAATGAAATCAGGTCACATTCTGCGAGAAAATAACATTGTCCTCGCTGAAAGGCTGCTACTACGAGAAAAGGTAGTTCCTTGTTTAAAGAATCGTCGGTAAAGCAACATTTTGTTAGTTGCAGGAGTTGCGTGGAGTTCATCCTCCTAATTTGTTAGTCACCAATCATGCTTACCATCTTTTTAAGTAAATTATAGTCTTTGTAGGTAAAGAATTTCTAAGTGGGCGTTTCCTTTTAGAGCCATTGAGTTTTTATTTCCTAAAATATGCCTAAGGTTTTAAAAAAGGAGAGAGAGAGAGAGAGAGAGAGAAAAATAAAAAAAGGAATGATCCGGTACTGTAGCATAGTTACTGTAGCGGCTGCGGCGTACAATAACGACTTTGAAAATTACCATTACATCCTTTGCGTTTTTAGACCAAAACTCCTTCTTTAAAACTCTGACTTAAGCGTGCCGCCTGTCTACGAACTCGTGTCGTTGAGCTCTACTAAATGACACAATTCAAAATCCCAAAACTAATCCCGAGTAAAGAGTGACTAAAATGCCCCTATGCCTGAGGGCAAAATTGTAATTTCAAAATAAGGACAGTGAGGGAGAGACAAAGACAGTGAGGGAGACCCATATTTATAATCAGTAGATGTCATGATCCATATAATGGAAAAATGGATGACCCACTTACAGAAATAATCAAAAGCAAAAGGCTCCTACTGCGTCCTACCACTCTTCTGAGTGCACCTGAACTACCAATCACATTGAAAAGCGTAAGAAAAATATACTCTTGATACTTTTCGTATTATGGTTATGTGAATATGCCTACTACAGTGTGTTGTGCTACTATAATCCAAATAATTTTAGAGAATACACTCTTGTTTCTTTCATCCAATGATTCTCATGAATTCAAATATTGAAATCATGATTTAGATCTCCATAATCGAAAGCTATGTCGTAAGGAGTATGTAGCAATTTTTGGTGTATTTTTTTATTTTTATTTCATTTCTTATGAATTGTTTAAGATTAAAACATAATAAATACAAAGGAAAAGATATGTGTCGTCATCCTATATACAGCCACATGTCATAAATGGTGAAAATAATATGGGAGACATACTGCAAGGAAATTAATTCCTCATTGAAAGACTTCTATTACGGGGATTATATTGTTTGTCACTATAGGTTTGGAGGGAATTGTAAAAAATTCCTGCTACGCTTTCAGGGAGGCAAATATAATTTCCCCGCTAATAAAAAACGTGAAAAATATGTGGAACACATATTGCGAGGCAATTAGTTCCTCGTTAAAAGGATTCTATTGCGAGGATCATATAATATTTGTCGCTATAGGTTTGGAGGGAATTGTGAAAAATTCCTGCTACCCTTTCTGCGAGGACAAAACTATTTCCTCGTAAATAAATAGTGAAAATAATGTGGGAGACATACTACGAGGAAATTAATTCCTCGTTACAAGGCTTCTATTGCGAGGATTATATAATATTTGTCGCTATAGGTTTGGAGGGAATTCTGAAAAATTCCAGCTACACTTTCCGCGAGGAAAAACATATTTTGTCGCTATGAAAATCTACAGCGACCACATTGTTCGTCGCTGCACCCAACATGTCGTCGCTATAGCTTGGTCCAATTTGGAAACGAAATTTAGATCACATTTTGCGAGCATTTAACATTTTCCTCGCTGAAAGGCTGCTTCTACGAGAAAATATAATTCCTCGCTGAAAAAATCGTCGCTAAAGCAACATTTTGTTGTAGTGCCCCCACCGAAAAAACCTTGTCCTCAAGGTTGACATTTGGAAATCTGAGTTGCAGCTCCTTCAAGTTTTCCCAAGTTGCATCTGCTGGAGACAAGCCTTTCCAATGTACCAAGACTTCTTCCTGATTCTTCCTTTTTCGTTGACCAAGGATGGCTTGTGGCATGGGAAAAAGAGAATCCTCTCCATATGAAAGTGCAGGCAAAGAGTCTTGGACTACCACGTTAGTGCCTACCTTCTTTTTGAGCAATGACACGTGAAAGATTGGATGAATTCTGGACCCCTCAGGAAGCTTCAATTTATAAGCCACTTGTCCCACCTTCTGGAGAATTTCACATGGCCCAAAAAATCTTGGTGATAACTTCAGATTTCTTCGTAATGACAAAGACATTTGGCGATAAGGTTGTAATTTCAGAAAGACAAAGTCACCAACCTCAAAGCTTTTATCAATTCGCTTGGCATCGTAGAACTTTTTCATGCGCTCTTGAGCCACAAGCAAGGTGTTCTCTCAGGTCCTTGAGGACTTGTTCTCCGCTGCGTAGCTCTTGATCAACGGCTTCCACTTGAGTGGTTCCTGGAACATAGGACAATAAATTCGGGGGTGGTTTCCCATAAACTATCTGGTATGGAGTCTTTTTGGTAGAAGCATGTATACTGGTATTGTAGCAATATGCAGCCCAAGGAATCCATCGCACCCACTCTTTTTGGTTGTGACTTGTAAAGCATCTGAGATACATTTCAACAGTCCTATTTACCACTTCAGTTTGTCTGTCAGTTTTGGGGTGGTAAGATGAGCTAAACTTGAAGCTTGTTCCCTGCAATCTAAATAATTCCCTCCAAAAAAAGGCTTGTAAAAGTGGGATCTCTATCACAAACAATACTTTGTGGCATACCATATAATTTGAAGATTTGGTCAAAAAATATTTGAGCTATGGTTGTAGCAATATATGGGTGAGAGATCAGAATGAAATGGGCAAACTTTGAGAGTCTGTCAACTATAACAAAAATAGTTGTTTTCCCATTGGATTTAGGAAGGCCATCAATAAAGTCCATTGAGATATCGGTCCATACCTGTAAAGGAATTGGGAGAGGTTGAAGAAGTCCTGCTGGCTTAGTATTTTCTCCTTTATTCCTTTAACAAGTGTCACATTGCTTGATAAATTCTTTGATACTTCTTCGCATTCCCTGCCAGTAAAAGACTGACCTTGCTCTCTGCAAGGTTTTGTGGTAGCCCTCATGTGTGCTTGAATGCATCTCCTCTACTATGACAGGTATTAGAGAAGAATCTGACATTAAATAAATTTTATTTTTGAAGTACAGTATGCCATCCTTAAATTCCCAGGACCCACCACTTCACCTTGTTCACACTTGTCCACCAACTCTTGCATGGTCTGGTTGCTTTGTACCTCATCCTTGATTGGATCTAACCAATTCGGCACATGGGTTGAGATGGCTGCCACTACACTTGCATTCCTTCTTGAAAGAGCATCTGCCACCAAATTTTCCTTTCCCTTCTTGTACTCTATGGTAAAGTCATAGCCCATCAACTTGACGAGCCATTTTTCCTAGGCCGTTGTAGTTATTTTCTGCTCCCACAAATGCCTCAAGCTTCTTTAATCAGTCCGCACAACAAATTTTCACCCAAGTAAATATGGCCTCCACTTTTGCACTGCAAACACTAAAGCCATCATCTCCTTATCATATGTAGATAAGAACAAAGTCTTACCTTGTAGTGCATGGCTGAAAAATGCTATTGCGCGTTTTTCTTGCATTAGATGTAAGATCCCACATCGACCAACGGAGAGGGGGTGATGTGCCTTATATGTACATGTCCGCCTCTGTTAAAGGAAAGAAAATAAGTCAATGATCTGTTATAGAGAGATTTTAGGAACTGAATGTAATTATTATATAATCAGTATCTATTTACCTAGAATAGCCATTCCTTGTATGTATATAATTCCTTACCTAGAATAGCTGCTCTCGAATGTATATAATTCCTAGTTCTGTATGAAGTCAGAATACATACAAAGATATCAAATTTCTCATGGTATCAGAGCATTAGACGACTCTGAAGTACAAACACCTTCCGCTACAAACACAAACACATATATCAAACACCATTAAAACACAGCAACCATGGGTGAATCAAATACCACAAAGCCGACAGACACCTCCTCCGATCCGCTCTCTTTACACAACTCCGACACACCTGGACTCTCCCTAGTTAACTTCAAGCTCGAAGGCCACAACTATGGCCAATGGAGCAGATCTATGCATCTCAGCCTCAGCGCCAAGAACAAACTTGGATTCGTTGATGGATCTGTCAAGACACCATCATCTGATGACTTAAAATTCCCACTGTGGCAGCGCTGCAATGATATGGTTTTGTCATGGATCTTGCACTCCCTCCATCCTGACATAGCCAGCAGTGTTCTCTACGCTAAAACAGCGGCTGCTGTTTGGACTGATCTCCGAGATCAATTTTCACAAAGCAATGACTCCAGAATTTATCAGATTCGACAAGAAATTGTCGAGTGTCGACAAGGACAGCAAACAATCTCCATCTATTACACGAAATTGAAAGCTCTTTGGGATGAGTTAGCCTCATACCAAGAGCCTTTTTCCTGTGGCTGTGAAGGGATGAAGAACCTTGCCGAGAGAGAAGAAAAAGAGAGAGTGATGCAGTTCTTGATGGTCTTGAACGACACCTACTCTACGGTTCGAGGATTGATTCTGATGATGAATCCCTTGCTTGATACGCGCAATGTTCAAGGTCTGGTTCTTCAGCATGAACGCCAGGTTGAGGTGACCAGCCGGAATGACAGTCTGATCACTCCCCATGCAATGCATATCAGTCGTTCCTCGGTGGCTGGATCTTCACAACCCCGCAAATCCCTGAAGTGCACATACTACGATGGAGATGGCCATACGAAAGAACACTGCTACTTCATCATTGGTTTCCCTGTGGGCCATAAATGGCATGGGAAAAACGTTAAGCCCAGAAACCAACGTTACAGCCCAACGGCTCACAATGTTGAAATTCATCAGTCACCAGCTAAACATACTGACACTGCCAAGACAACCACTGCTGATGGCCCAACCTTCACCACTGAGGAGTACAACGAACTTATTGCCATGCTTCGCAATAAAAAGGGTAACAATCAGCCACTAGCACATGCAACAGATATCATTACACCCACTTCTAATATTGCACAACATGATCCACATTCCACATTATATTGGATTGTCGATAGCGGAGCAACGGATCACATTTCTCATATGCCTCCTACACATAACCACACCGCGACACATCATGAATTTGTTGGCTTACCCAACGGAGAACAGGCAGCAATATGCAACACTGGGTCTATTAAATTATCATCCGATTTGTCTCTTGATGGAGTTTTACATGTCCCGAAATTTCATGTCAATTTGTTATCTGTCAGTAAATTAACTCGGGCTCTACGATGTATTGTAATTTTTTCTCCGGATTTTTGTGTTGTGCAGGACGTGGATACGAAGAAGACGATTGGCCTGGGCAAGCATTTTGATGGGCTTTACTACCTCATGCCTACCCAAAATCCTCACCTAGCTAGTCATGTTCGTCGTATCTCAACTCTTTGGCATCAACGTCTCGGGCATCCGTCACCTGCACCCCTTCACTATTTGTCCAAGACTATTCCAGAAATAATGTTTAATTCCCAACATATTTGTGATGTTTGCCCTTTGGCTAAACAAACTAGATTACCTTTCCCTTCCAGTTCAATTAAAACAGTTGCACCTTTTGATCTTATTCATTGTGATATTTGGGGACCTCACAACACCCGTACCCATTCTGGGGCACGTTGTTTTTTGACGATTGTTGATGATTCACTCGTTTCACATGGGTTCATCTTCTGAATTTTAAATCCGATACACAAATCATTTTTTTCTTGGGTTAAAACTCAATTTAATCGTTCCATTAAAACCCTTCGTTCTGATAATGGTGGTGAATTCCTATCCATGCGCTCATTCTTCCTCACTCATGGCACTAATTTTCAATATTCTTGCACATATACTCCTCAACAAAATGGGGTCGTTGAGCGAAAACATCGCCATCTTTTGACCATTAGTCGAGCACTTCGTTTCCAAGCCAACTTACCCTTACACTTTTGGGGAGATAGCCTTCAAACTACATGTTACCTCATCAATCGCCTTCCTTCCCCCTTACTCTCGCATCATACCCCTTATGAGCTATTACATGGGACTTCCCCTCTATATTCTCACCTCCGGGTTTTTGGGTGTCTTTGTTATGCCACTAACCTTACACCCACTCACAAGTTTGACACTCGGGCTCGTCGTTGTCTTTTTCTTGGTTATCCTCTTGGTCAGAAAGGCTATCGCGTCTTTGATCTTGACACAAAGAAATTTTTTGTCTCTCGGGATGTTGTTTTTCACGAACACATATTTCCTTTGTCTGATCATCCCCCTGCACATCAAACAGCCACACCCACTCTTCCTATTCCTCCTTCCACGTCAGACATTTCTTTGCCCACCTTTCCTCTCACACATCCGGCCCAAGCTGACCCACCTTTACCAACCTCACCTCCAGTGGATCCGGCCCAAGCTGACCCGGCCCAACTTCCCTCTCTTACTCCCCTTTCAGGCCCCTCTTTCCCTTCGACCTCCTCACTCTCCATGCCGCCTCTCTCTCCCATCGATGGCGGCTCTGGTCCTCATTTACCTTTGCTTGGCCCATCGTCGACCTCCCTTGATCCACCCATACCGTCAACCTCCCTTGATCCATCGATGTTGTCGATCTCCTTTGATCCACCGGTCCATCTCACCCCCACCGACCCACCCCCTCGTTTGTCTGAGCGTGTTAAACGCCCTCCTTCCCATTTTCATGACTATAAAGCCCATCACACAGCCTTGCTCACACCTGGGGCCGTCTCTTCCTCCACGTCTGGAACCCGGTATCCCCTTCATAGGTATATCTCTTACTCTGGCTTATCTCCTGCATATCGGAATTTTGTATGTAATATCTCTCGGTTGGTCGAGCCATCTTCATATGCGTAGGCCTATCAGGATCCCAAATGGGTTGCTGCGATGCACTCTGAGTTGCAAGCCCTTGAAGCCAACCACACTTGGTCTTTGGTCCCTCTGCCTCTCGACCATCGCCCAATTGGTTGCAAATGGATCTTTCGAATCAAATACAACTCTGATGGCACAATTGACCGTTACAAGGCTCGTCTTGTTGCCAAGGGGTTCAATCAACGCGAAGGTATTGACTTCACTGACACCTTTGCTCCTGTTGCAAAATTGATAACAGTCCGCTGCTTACTATCTGTTGCTGCTGCTCGCCATTGTCCTTTGCATCAAATGGATGTCCATAACGCCTTTCTCCATGGCGACCTCCAAGAGGAGGTTTACATGTTACCCCCGCCTGGTTCTCGTCGACAGGGGGAGCAGGTTGTATGTCGACTTCACAAGTCCTTATACGGACTCAAACAAGCTCCACGAAGTTGGTTTCGCAAGTTTTCATCTGCTATTTGTGGCATTGGTTTCAAGCAATCTCGGGCCGATTACTCTTTGTTCACGCATGTACAGGGAAGTTCCCTAACTATTATATTGCTTTATGTGGATGATATGATAATCACAGGCAATGATGAAAAGGCAATCTGTAAGCTGAAGCACTTTCTTGGCAGTCAATTCCGAATCAAAGATCTCGGATCCTTAAAATATTTTCTTGGTGTTGAGGTGGCACGATCGAAAACTGGGATCTCTATTTGTCAACGCAAGTATACTCTTGACATTTTGGAAGAAGTTGGACTACTTGGAGCTAAACCAGCCAAGGTTCCCATGGATCCTGATTTAATATTATCTCCTACAGGTGAACTGCTCAAAGACCCTACTCGGTATCGCCGGTTTGTTGGCAAGCTGATCTATCTCACAATTACCAGACCATAAATCACTTATGCAGTCAACAACCTCAGTCAGTTTATGCAAGAGCCGAAACGCCAACATCTTGATGCTGCATACCGTCTTCTTCACTACCTTAAAGAAGCTCCAGGTCAAGGGTTGTTATTCTCTGCCGAGAACAAGTTGAAACTAATTGGCTATTGTGATGCAGATTGGGCTCGGTGTCCAATCACACGTCGATCAGTAACTGGATATTGCATCTTTCTTAGTAATGCACTAGTGTCTTGGAAAAGCAAGAAACAGGTTACAATAGCACGATCATCTGCCAAAGCCGAATATCGTTCAATGGCTGCAGCTACATGTGAACTCACTTGGCTAAGATATCTGTTGCAGGATCTACGTGTTGCACATTCTGAACCTGCAAAGTTGTTTTGCGGACAATCAAGCGGACTTATACATTGCAGCTAATCCAGTGTACCACGAACGAACCAAACACATTGAGCTCGATTGTCACACTGTTCGTGAAAGAATAGAAAGAGGTGAGATCAAGACTGGATATCTGCAGACAGGAGAACAGATAGCTGACTTGTTTACCAAACCATTGAGGGCACCTGCCTTCAGTTCACTTCTTGGCAAGTTGGGTGTTATCAACATCCACATTCCAACTTGAGGGGGAGTTTTAAAGGAAAGAAAATAAGTCAATGATCTGTTATAGAGAGATTGTAGGAACTGAATGTAATTATTATATAATCAGTATCTATTTACCTAGAATAGCCATTCCTTGTATGTATATAATTCCTTACCTAGAATAGCTGCTCTTGAATGTATATAATTCCTAGTTCTGTATGAAGTCAGAATACATACAAAGATATCAAATTTCTCAGCCTCCATCTAGAACGAGGCCTTTTGGGAGCTCACTGGCTTCGGATTCATGGGAACTCTGAAGTTAAGCGAGTTGGGGCTAGAGCAATCCCAGGATAGGTGACCCACTGGGAAGTTGCTCGTGAGCTCCCAAAAACAAAACCGTGAGGGCAGAGAGGGGGGCCCAAAGCGGACAATATCGTGCTACGGCGGAGCCGATCCCAGGATGTGACATTAGAACTTCACTAATTCCAGATCCAGATGCATTGCACTCCACAATAAATAGCTTGTTAAAGTCTGGCAAAGCAAGAACAGGAGCCTTCGTCATCGCCTCTTTGAGTCTCTCAAACGATTCTTCAGCCTGGAGACTCCATTTGAAGCTTCCTTTTTTAAGCATCTCAGTCAATGGTCTAGCAATCTTGCCATAGTCTTGAATGAATTTTCTGTAATACCCAGTTAAGCCCAAGAACCCACGTAAAGCTTTGGCAGTGGTTGGTTTGGGCCACTCCAGCATAGCATCAATTTTTTCAGGATCTACAGCAACTCCTTTGCTGGAAATACATGCCTCAAATATTTTACTTCTTTCTGCCCAAATGCACACTTTTCTTCCTTCACAAACAACTTGTTAGTCCTCAAAATAGACAATGCAATTTTTATATGCTCCAAATGTTGCTCCCATGTTGAGCTATAAATTAAAATATCATCAAAAAATACCAAAATGAACTTACGAAGGTATTCTTTGAAGACTTCATTCGTTAGTGACTGAAAAGTGGAGGGTGCATTGGTGAGGCGAAATGGCATCACCAAAAATTCATATTGCCCTTGATGTGTCCGGAATGCTGTCTTGGATATGTCATCTGGATGCATCCTTATTTGATGGTATCCAGAACGCAAATCCAATTTGGTGAAATATTTGGCACCATGAAGTTCATCAAGCATTTCGTCAATGACAGGGATAGGGAACTTGTCTTTGAGGGTGTTCTGATTCAACGCTCGATAGTCTATGCATAGTTGCCATGAGCCATCATACTTCTTAACCAATAACACAGGAGAAGAATATGGACTTTGACTAGGCCGAATCACACCTGATTTCAACATATCTGCCACCAGCCGCTCAATTTCGTTCTTTTGAAATTGTGGGTATCTGTAAGGCCTCACACTCACAGGATTACTACCTTCCTTTAGTGGTATCACATGGTCATGGGATCTTGGTGGTGGTAATCCACATGGCTCAACAAATATGTCATCAAAAAGTAGCTAAAGTTGCTTTAAATCTGGATTAATAGACATCAAATCAAGTTTGGGAAATGATGTACCGTCATGGTCTTGCAAAACAAGAGAGTAGATTTGCAGAATGGCGTCGTCTTTCTTTTTCTATAACCCCTTACAAATCTCATGCTCATTAACAATTTTATCCTGAGATGTCACCCCTTTAAGAACCACTGTATTCCCTCCCACATTGAACTTCATTTGCAATTGAGAGAAATCCCAAACAACATCACACCCCTCCAACGGAAAAAGGTACATATCAACAGTTATAGGAACACCTTGAACTAGTTTGCAGACCCCCTTGCAAAGCCCATCGCTTGCAAGCTTTTCGCCATTTGCAACCGAAACCTCAAACTTTCCAAAACCAGTGGGATTAATGCCAGCCTTTCGAGCAATTTTACAACTAAAAAAATTATGTGTGTTTCCAGAATCGACCAAGAAAGTCATCTGATGTTTGCCCACGTTGCCATGCACCCTCATTGTCTGGGGAGTCTGAGCACCATATATTGCATGAATAGATACTTCAGGTAATTCTTCTCCAGCCAAGTCAACTTCAGCACTACATTCGCCCTCCGCTTCGTCTTCTACATCAGGCCAACAACCTTCAATGATAAATAATTTTTTGCACCTATGTCCAGGACTAAACTTCTCATCACAATTGAAGCAAAGTCCTTTGTCTCTTCATTCCTTTAATTCGGCTGGAGACAGCCACTTAATTGGCATGAGATTTTGTCAACGGTCAGACTTCGTAACAATATTGGGAGGGGGCTGCTTCACATCTGA
>NW_018921646.1:86133-108483 GCF_002207925.1 Prunus avium | reverse complement strand
AAAAGCTTACGCGATTTCTGATTTTTCCGGCGAGCTCGTGGCTGCAGGCGGCGGGGGAGGACGTCGGGCTGGGAGGCTGGGGAGTCGCCGGTCCGATCTGGGCTGGCCGGCGTCGATGGTGGTGGCTGGGAGGAGGGGTGGTGTCGGCTGGAAAACCAAAGGGGGGGGGAGGGAAGAGATGCGGGGGGAGAGAGTGGGGAGAGAAGAAATCTGGTTTTTTTAAAAAATCTGACTTTTTCCAAAATTTCAATTATGCCCTTTTTATGTATTTTGCTTGTAATTTCTTCGTTACAAGTCCAATTTGAGTCCACTACGTGTCTACATACTCGTTTTGTCGTGCTCTACGCAACGGTACAAGTGGATTTCCAAAATTCCTTCCTTGTCAAAAAGTCAACTTAAAACCTAATAAAATATTCTAAGGGTATAATTGTCTTTTCCTCTAATAAAATATTAATTAAATAATATTTAAGGATTGGGTTGTTACACTGCTGCTACGGATTGGATGAGTTTAGAGGCTGTGTACTCAAGGAAGATGGCTCCAGGTATGTTTTCATGTCTTTATACGTATTACATATTTGTGTGAAAGATCTAGATTGTATAATAAAGAAATCTAACACAAAATGCATAATATTGTGATTGATGATGTGCTATCTAGTAGAAAGTCTAATAATTCTAGCCAACAAATGTTTTATGGGTGGCCCAACTTCTCAAGAAGTTCTGAGAAAATGACACATGCAGCTCCTCCCACTACAAGTGAAAGAGTGAGCCTTCCTCCTGGAACTAACTGTGGCACTGGCAATTTCATAGCTGGGGATGAACTGGAGTACCTATCTGACCAAGACATTGCAGCAGGAAGAATTCCAAACAGCACCAACACTAATAAAAACATGAAATCAAACTTCATTCAAAATGAGTAAAAGTAATGGTTATATGCATCCAAAAGTACAAATATAAAAAAATACACTAAACTGGAAAGCTACACCACAGCATACCTCCATAAGTTCCAGCGAAGTCCAAGGCTTTGAAGAATATTTCTGGGTCTAGCAAAGACAACACAATTGGTGGAACCAACGTCATTGCGTATGGCAGAGATCGGCTCTGACCGGCCGGAAGTTTCAGCACTGAGTATTCGGAAATTGACATTGGATGTTAGATAAGCATACCTTTCTGTACAATTAGATAAGCACAGTGGCTTAAGTATATAAGCATGCATAAACATATTTACAGTGGCTTAAGGAGAAAAAGCCCATTCTCAAAAGGATTTATGATAGAAGTAGGTAAAAATGCACAATGGGAAAAGGAAGAAAAAAAGGCTGAATTACATTTTTGTTCCACTTTGGTCCTAGTCATTTCAATTTTGCCAATTTTAGTTGTTTAGTTTTCTTTAACTTACAATCAAGTCCAAATAAAAAATGTGATTTAGCCAAAATGAAAAAAATGAAAGAAAAAGAAGCTACATAAGGGCTGGACGGCCAGGTGTTTTGAACTCTTAATGAGAAGCTATGAAGATCGGAAAAAAAAAAAAGCGCTCTTGTTTATTTTCATTTCAATCAATTTTTTTTTAATAGAAATGAAATTTATTGAAAGAAAAAGAAGAGGAACACACAAGTGGATAAGAAATCCACAAGCCAAACGAGCAACAACAGAAAAACAGACTAAAAAAACAAAGACACCAGCCAAACTACACAAAGGACTGCTACACCAGAAAGACCCAAAGAAACCAAGTCGCAAAACAAACACTTCACATCACAGCAGCAGCCATATCCCTCAATATAGTGGAGTAAGAATAGTCTTTGAAATCTGAAGTGACAGAAGCCCAGTCTTTGATCATATATCTTCTACTAATTAAATACACATTCATATTGAAAAAAGATGAATCGTTAGGTGGAACTCACAGTCAGAAAGGAAGTCAGAGAGACCCAAAACAAAGCCGATGTACGACGTTGCAATAGCAAAAAGTGAGAACACCTCAACAATAGGCTGAAAAAAAAATTAAAACAACAAAGTAAAAGAAAAGGAAAGGAAAATAGAACTTTATCGCTTCACATACTATCTGTTACTTCAAAGAAATTCAAGAACGACTCTTGTGATAAACCTACTCCAACAACTTCGTTCGTAGATAGCAATTGTTGTAATGGATCCATGATCTTATCTGAGCTCATTTCAACAGTTGTGATGGTTCCTAGAATCACGGCATTCCAGACTAGAAATAAAACAAGTGGTATACTGGTGCCTAAAACAATTGCAGTCCTGAAAAATAACAAGTTGATTACATACACAACATACAATATCAATAATGCATGACAAAATACTAAAACAAACCTATCAGACAAAATGATTATACGAGTAACGAAACCAAATGTCTAAGTCAAGGCACATATTTATACAATCTCAAATTATAAATTAATTTTAGGGTGCCATAGGCATGACAATTCTTAAGGACCATTTATAAAGTCAACCAGGTACAAAGTCGGCCTTGACCTTGGACTAATATAGACAAAGACTTTGATGTAGAACAGCCCATAATTAAGCACTCAAACAATAGAACATAGAAGAATATAAGAGGTCGAGGAGACGAAAATATAGACCGAAAAGACGAAAGAAAAGGCAGAACAGTAGAACAAGAAGAATATCGGAAGTCGAGGAGACGAAAATATAGATCGAAGGGACGAAAGAAAGGACTGAAATCAGAGATCCAAGAAGGAAGGACAGAAATCACATAGTTTTAAGAGAAGGTTTACTCAGTATCCAAATCTGAATTTTAAAGAACTACATGGGGGTATTTATAGCAAACTAAAACCTAGACATAATGGGATAGAAATCCCTTGCTTAAACAGAAATCCTAACCCAAATAAAATAGGAAACTTAAAACTAGAAATCGGGAAATCTGGAAAAGTAGAAATCCTACTAGAATTTGGAAAACTAGAGAAACTAGGAAACTAACAAATATATTAGGAAACTAATAAATTTAGGTCCTATGCGTCCTGCATCATTCTCCTCCGCTGAAAAGAACTCGACTCCGACGAGTAAATAGCGACAAAATCAAAATCCCAAGGAAGTGTGAAGAGGCATGTGGGGTTCTTTAGTGCTTCAAGATCAGCATCATATTTGCCACCTTGAAACCAGCTGTTCCGCAAGCCTGGAACATTAGTCCTTGTAAGAATGGCAAATAGAGAGCTCTACCTAGACCCATGATGAACATGATCGGCCAACGAATGCAAGCGCGTGTGTGGGTGTGATAGACCCTCAATCCATTGTGTTTGTAAGTCGTCGCCAGAGTGCCTTCGTTCAGGAAAAACACCTGGCTGGGCGTGTCGGGCTATCTCAAAATCCAAGTGTCGGTACATGAAGTTCTTGTCGTGTGGTCGGGGTGGTGGGGTAGGGACAGGAATGTTGTCGTCAACGAGAGGAGGACCCATCGTATGTTGGGTATGGTTGGGCTGCAGCATAGAACCAAAAGAAAAGATGGGCTCCAGTTGAGCCTTGGGCATGCCAATCGATAGTCCCGTTGATTGATTCGGAATACCTTGTGGCTCGGCCTTGAGTTTTTGATCCAGCGGTGGATTGGGAAGAAGGCCACCTTTTGGCGGCGGCGTAAACGAACTTGAGAGCACCGCTGAGGTAGAAAAAGGCTCAGTCATTCCAAGTCGAAAGTGATTGATAAGCATATGAACAGAGTCTTGGAGTTTGTTGATGGCAAGGTCCGTCGTCGCATGATTTTTGTGAGCCTGTACCAACTCGTCTTTGAGGTCAGCACGATGTGTGTGAGCCTGTACCAACTCGTCTTTGAGGTCAACGCGGAGTTTGGAGAGTTGGGTTTCCATGCCAGCGATATTGTCAGAAACTTTATCATGGAACGCATGAAATTGTTCTGCAAGGCTGGCCACGGTTTGGGGTGCCATGGTAGAGAGCAAATGCAAACGAAAGTGGGGGGAAGGCTCTGATTACCAATTGATGTAGTACAGCCCGTAGGTATTAGATTAAGCACTCAAACAATAGAACATAGAAGAATATAAGAGGTCGAGGAGACGAAAATATAGACCGAAAAGACGAAAGAAAAGGCAGAACAGTAGAACTAGAAGAATATCGGAGGTCGAAGAGACGAAAATATAGATCAAAGGGACAAAAGAAAGGACCGAAATCAGAGATCCAAGAAGGAAGGACAGAAATCACATAGTTTTAAGAGAAGGTTTACTCAATATCCAAATCTGAATTTTAAAGAACTACATGGGGGTATTTATAGCAAACTAAAACCTAGACATAATAGGATAGAAATCCCTTGCTTAAACAGAAATCCTAACCCAAATAATATAGGAAACTTAAAACTAGAAATCTGGAAATCTGGAAAACTAGAAATCTGGAAATCTGGAAAACTAGAAATCCTACTAGAATTTGGAAAACTAGAGAAACTAGGAAACTAACAAATATATTAGGAAACTAATAAATTTAGGTCCTATGCGTCCTGCAACAATGACATATCAGGTCGTCTTTTTGAAAATATATCACGCCAGTTACTTGGAATCTAAAGTTTGAAGCACAAATGTGACATCCATATAGGCATAATACATTTCTGTGTGGAATCTGTTGGACAACTACAAGGGATTGAAAAAATCCATGCTCATGCGAGCAGCTGAACATTTCGGGAAAGCATTGGCTTGCAACTGAAATTCTTTTCCTTTTGACATATAGCACAATCCAAGGCACTCTGCTTGCGCTAAGGGGAGCAGTCTCATCATAAGATCTCGAATGAACGTGAACGAGATTTGAAGATTCTATGAGCTCGATCCACTTAATCATCATTTCGTGTTTTATCACATTCATCTATTTACAAAGTTATCGTGGATTCAATCTTTCATAATCCTTCACATCAACCATGTCACTATTTGAACACAACCTCATTAACCTTTCACTAAACCTGAACTTCCTCATCTTTCAAACTAAAAGGAAGAAATGGCTTCATTCTTCCGTATATGTCACGAACAACTATATTAATGAGAGAAATGAATGTAATATATATATATATATATATATATATGAATGTATGCATAATACATATTAGTATGTGGTGTACATATCAATTTATGTTTGAACATAAATTTATGAGCACTACCTATGTCACAAACTTCTATATAATAGAATAATACTTATCGAAAAATTCTATTTACAGAATGAAAACTTCGAGCATTTATATTATAGGGATGAGCTTCAAGTTCACCTGGTATTATTTGATTGCTGTTGTACTTCAAAAATATCAAATACATTGACATGGCATAAATATTATATAGGGTGGTTTGTTGGTCATTTTAAATATTAACGTTTTGATAGCCTTGTAATCAGACTTGATCATGTCTATACAGTCTTCAACCTCAGCATCAAGAAAAAGTGTTAAAGTTTACCATCTTACTCTTTGAGCAGTCTAGAGGCTTAAGCCCATTTCATTGGAAAGAAGTTTCTCAGGGCCTTATGATGAGGACATCTTTGTCAAACCAATTAGGGTTTACAAAAGAAAGAGATGGAAGAGGAAGTCGTTTAATTTGGTCTTTAAATCTAGCAATTTTTTATTCCTGCGATTAGTTTCTAACTTGTTCTCTAAGTTTTCCAGATTTTAGTAAGATTTATAAGTTTTCCAGATTTCAGTAGGATTTATAAGTTTCCTATTTTATTTAGGTTAGAATTTCTGTTTTAGCAAGGGATTTTTTTATCCTATTGTCTCTAGGTTTTAGTTTGCTATAAATACCCCTCTCATGTAATTCATTATGGAGTTGTGGAGATATAAAGAAAAGCTTATTTTCCAGAGATTGGAGACTACTTGGTGTGAAGCCAAACCCCTGGAGTGATTCCAGACCTATCCCTTTTGTTCTATTTTCTGTTTTCCATTGTTTTCGCTTCCGCTAAACTACCTAAATACTCAATTCACCCATATCCTACATCACCTTCCGGAGTTCATCTCTAATCTTTGTTTTATTATGGGTTAGGGGGATATAATTTGTTTTTGGAAGAATGTGTGTTGGGAATTCTCCATTAAGTATCTCTTTCCCCACCTATATAGGATTTCAATGTCTCTTGACGTGTCTTGGTAGTTTGTGTGATTTCTATGCATCGTCTGCAGGTGGAATTTTAATTTCAGGAGAAATCTGAGAGACCATGATGTGGGGGAGTTTTCCAATCTCTCTCATTGATTTACCCTCTCACTTTCACCAATACTTGACAGAAGAATTTCTATTGTTGAGTCTTACGGTAGTTTTTGTTGCAAGTCATTTCATAACCCTTTAACTGAGGATCACTGTCTCTATTTTCAGTTCATCTGTCCTATAGGACCAAGGTGCCTCCCAAGGTCCAATTTTTGGCTTGGGTTGTTGCCCATGGAAGGGTTGACACCTGTGAGGTTCTTCAATGTTAAGGTTATACTTTATCTCTCCCCACATTGGTATACATTGTGCAAAAGGGCGGCAGAAAGCAATGACCATATTTTCTCATTGCTCAATGGCTTTAAGTTTGCGGTACAATCTTCTTCAGCTTGCTAGGTTAAATTGAATGTTGAAGTCTTTGTTTTCTGAGAGATTGTGTGCTTTTGGTGGTGGAGAGAAGGCTAAGGTTTTGTGGAGATGCAGTGTACTGTAAATGTTTTTGTGTTTTGGATGGAAAGGAACAGAGTTTAAGAGAAGCTCGGGAAGACAACGAACAAGCTTAGGGATCATTCAGATTATGGGCCTGTCTTGACTTCAGTTTCCTCTGTGTTCCGAGACTGACCATTTTTTCTATATATATGGATTAGGAAGCAGCTGTTTCACCTTACTTGTATGCATGCATTTTTGGTACCTGGATTTTTTTAGGCTGAGGGTAGCATCGTTTATGGACTTTGATTGTAACTCTACATTAGTATTAATTAATACAAAAATCAAATTATCACCTTACTTTTGACAGGTCTCCTTCAAGATTCGTACAAAGAACAGGCACAACATTCTGGAGAAGGTATATACAAAATGTTAAAGAGTTGCTTTAATATTGAATGACTATATAAGTTGGTGATGTTAACCTGGTAAACAAACGACAGAACAATTATGGGTATACTCATGGGAACAGCTTGAAAGTTAGCTTTCAAAAGAACATCCCATTGTAGGTATCCACTCGCGACGGCCTAAGAAAGAAAGCAATGTTTGTTTATTGTTGCATGCCCGATATTGATGCATAGAACATCATTTAAGCAACTCTCACCACTTAAAACATCATTTTATCAGTTCTATTTGATGCATAAAAAATACTGCATGCTTGTGTTCGCAACACAGTATGCAGAAAAATAGAATTGAGCATGACAATGCATATGAGACAAAGCAAATTTTCCAATAACAAGATGTTAGGATCACAATTAAATGGTTTTGACTTTCCTGCTTCTTTTGATGCCAGACTGGTTCTAAATCATAATTCAAAATGTATATAAAGCCTATCTGAAAATAAATTGACGAGGAATACATATTTACAATATGGCTCACCAAAATGAAACAAGTCTGGTTTATTATTCTCCAGGATAAGTTACAAATAAAAGCAGTCCTGTTTCACCAAAAATAGAAAAATAAAAGCAGTCTTTTTGTTTAACTTTTCGAAATTCTTTTGCATCTCTTCCATAATATCTATTTATCAAAGTTCACAGAAATTAATAGGATCTTTCAAGGGAAATATTCTAATGACTACTGTGCAGACATAATTTTGGTCAAAATTGGACTGGAGCAGAGAATCTGTACTCTGGAGCAAAAACACTTAAAATCATCCAAGTCCTGAAGAGAGAGAGAGAGAGAGAGACTTACTACTAGAGCAGCAAAAGATATGATAATTCCAAATACCAGAACCCCATTAACCGCACCAACGAAGCGTTGACTACATGTGAAGATAAGTTTACAGTCAAACTCAAATCTCAACTGGAGAGAGAGAGAGAGAGAGAGAGAGAGAGAGAGAGAGAGGAGCTACAAAAATTCATCATATTTCAGTTCTCTTTGGAAGCTTAGCATGCCACTGTTGTTAGCTTGGTATACCTATGGCCTCTAATTTCCATTCCATATGTATCTGAAAGGTTACAAAATGAAAGGTGTGGTTGCACCGATATTTTTCCCTCGAATTGTCTGTCTGTCTCTCCATGTGTAGGATGAGGCTCCACATAAGGGAGGGGATTAGATATCAATACATAATTATTGGCTCATTCCCTAACTGCTGAAGCTTTTGGAAACCAACGGTTGTCTAATAAATGTAGGTCAATACATTCTCAAATTTCCTCTGGAAACAAATTTCCAGTTTGAAATTGGCTTTCTTTCTGTTAGATGGTATAGAGCTTATACCATGTGAGAAAAGGTTCAAGGTACTGCAAGGATGGCACAGACACGCATATATTTCATAGGCACACACCGCTGCTCATTCATGCACATGATCAGTCTACCATACACACACAAACACACATTTAAAATTAACCAGTACAATGACATCATAACCTTGATCAGACATGTAGCATAACTTCCTATTTAGTTTTTGTTTTTCTTTGTTTTGGTCAACTACTTCCTATTTAGTTAATGATCAGCATTCTCGACTAGCAGTCATCTTAATAGAAAGACCGAGACCCACCAATTGGTTAACTTGGCATATAGTCTACTAACAGTACATGATTGCCGTATTATTACTAGAACAAGATTGGTTTACTTTAATGTACTTAGTTTACAAAAACGATAACCTAAGTGTAAAGATGAACCTTCCAAAGTAGCATATGCCTCCCAACAGCAATGAAAATATTGTTGCACTTTCCCATCTGCAACCATAATGCTGCCATCAACACCTAACAAATGTAGAAGTATAATTCGAATATAAAATGGACAATTGTTACTCATAAAATTCAGATGTGAAACAGCAAAAAGCTGGTGCAACAATTGGGCACATTGGAAATGCTACAGATTGGTCCTTACAAGGGAATTCCGAGAAAATTTGACATAATTTCTGAAGAACGAGCCACATAGGCAACAAGAAGTGCATAGTGTATAAAAATGTATGACCAACTGCAGGATAATGAAAGTTGCTATCAGAAACTGATTAAGAAAATCGCACATAAAATTGTACTATAATAGGCCATAATGACAGACCATGTTTACATAATTAGTGGTGCACAAAATAATAAAAGAGCATATTGAATAAACTATCTAAAACATTTAAAAGAAGCACAGTAGATAATTTATTTTCTAGTTAGAATAAGGCAGAATGATTTTCCCCTTAGATTGAATGGTATATAAACTCACTACAAGGTTACAAATAAGGAAGGTACAAAAGTCAACTATACTAATTGCAATTAATATACAGCTAATTAATTAATTAGCCTATTCTAGTCTTCATGCCAACATTGGTTTTGTGTAACTTTCGAATCTCACAATTCCACATTTCTCATCAAGTGCCTAAATTTGGCTGACGAAAAGATGAACCTTAAATGGATTCAAAATACAGTTCACAATCTGTCCAGCTTTAGTTGTAATGTTTGCATTAGAGTTTTCTTTGTGAAATTTAGCACTCATGTCACCATGGTTTCGAAATAGAGTTAGATATCTCTTGTTGTTAAAGGACATTTCTAAGTGACTCTCTCACTCGCCATTGCTATTTTATCCCATCTAGTTTCTTGAATTCCATATTTCAATTGTTTTTCTTTTTCCTAATCACGGCACATGCCATATTGATTCCCTTTCCACCAGAAATCTCCACAACCAATTACTCATCCTTCGTCCACTTTCGACCAAATTACCTTTCCTCCCCTAATACCAGCCCACAGAAAACCCCTCACAAGGTGCTCCACTTTCCTAGAAATTCCTTTCAGAACTTGAATGCTTTCCAGTGTTGGTTCTATTAAATCTAGTCGGTCTCCTCTAGAAAGGGATGCCTTCATTCCAACTTTAAAATCTTTCTTTATCCTTTTCATCTAGTTTCTTGAATTCCATATTTCAATTGTTTTTCTTTTTCCTAATCACGGCACATGCCATATTGATTCCCTTTCCACCAGAAATCTCCACAACCAATTACTCATCCTTTGTCCACTTTCGACCAAATTACCTTTCCTCCCCTAATACCAGCCCATAGAAAACCCCTCACAAGGTGCTCCAATTTCCTAGAAATTCCTTTCAGAACTTGAATGCTTTCCAGTATTGGTTCTATTAAATCTAGTCGGTCTCCTCTAGAAAGGGATGCCTTCATTCCAACTTTAAAATCTTTCTTTATCCTTTTCCACCACCACATTCCAAACAATTTCAGCTCTAGGATAGCCACCCAAATAGAAAGCACCTCCCTTTCTCTCAACTTGTGCAATTAGTTTTGCAATGGGCGTGGGCTTATCAATCAACCTAAGTACACCAGATGAGGAACAAAACAAAACTGAAGATGAAATCCATTTCTATGTTGAAACGATCAAGTGACTCCAAAAATATACTTGATCTTCTCCCTCACAATCGAATCCACGGCTTACCGTGCTCTTCTTCTGACAGCAATTCCATAAAGTCCACATTCATGCTGCTTCCCCTGGCTTCTTCTACAACACCAGTGTGCATAAAGCAGATTCCAGCTGTTGGTTCCAATATCTGGATTTCATATTTTAAATGACTCACCAAATGAGGACAGAAACTTCAATGGATATCGACCAAAATGACCTCTCTCAATAATATGTTGGTGAAACAAGTTGCCTCACCAACACCTAAATTATGTCAGCAACATAGAAGAAGGCTATACCATCAGAACCAAATTTAGATAGATTACATTTGAAAGCAAAGAAGGTAACACTGATTTAAAATAAAAATTAAAAAAGGCTAATGCACTATCTTAATTGTTTTTTTTTTTTTTTTTTAAAAAAAAATCCAAAGTATTCAGGCCAAAATGAAAAAATCCAAAGTAATGCATTTTGCAGTCAACAATAAGCTGTACAGATACTTTATAATCTACAAGAATATCACCTTACCACACAATTTGAACTCCCACACTCCCTACAGTCCTCATGGCCATTGATACCTGAAATGGGTCACCAGACAAACGGACAATGTTACAATTAATATGTTAAGGATGCATCCGACATCCTAAAACTTTTTCTTGGAAAAACACAATTGATATAAATATAAATATTTTATGTTGTTACATGTGGTTTGCTTCAGAAAAGGAGACCTGACTGTTTTTTCTTTCTCCTAGTTGGTGTCTTAAGTGTTTAGTGCATGTAGGAAAAGAAAGACAGAAAATATAATCCTACTTTTAAATCTGCAATGCAACTACGGACAATACTTGTGTAAAGAAGACTAAGAAATTAAGTACCAGTGATACACCACCAGAACCCAGTTGGCACATAGTGTTTACATTTACTTCGGCTATTAGCAGCCCCGTTACAACCTGCCATTGACGAATCACAAGTACATAAGAAAAGGGAAATATAAAACAGGAAAAATTGTGTTGAATGTGAAACGAAACAAGTTAGCAACGGCCTAAGTGATAATGTAGAGAGGAAAAACAGAGAGTTACAAAATGAATGCATCAGCTGAGGTGGGTTAGCAACACAACACTTACCATGTAAATCCAACAGAGTATGCAGGTGATTGCAGAAGCCAGAAATCCGGATTCTTGTGTCACTGCAGGGATTGCAAGGATCCCAGCACCGATCTACAATACAAATATCATATGGAATTCAATACCAACTGTCAACTGTCAACAATTCCTTCCTCTAAAGTCAGCATTTTTGGATTGACAATCGGCATTCCAATAGCACTAACTAACTTCTAACTATAGTAATACAAAAAAAAAAAACGAAAGAAAAGAAAAACGAGGAAAGAAGAGTTGCATACCGTAGTCCCTGCGACGAGGAAAATGGCGCTGGATAGACTTCCTGCAAGTATAAATCAATTAAACAAAACAATAATAATAAGCAAATGAATAGAAAAATAATAATAATAAGTGAGTGACCAGACCAGCTTCTCTCTTCAAGGTGGCTTGGTTGAGATTGGAAAACAGCCTCTCAAACTCGAATTCCGTCTCGTTCTCAGACTCAGAGGGTTGAACTTGAGATTTTTTCTGCGACTGCGGGAGGCATTTGGTAAGTAGTTTTCTTGGACTTGGAGGAGGAGTTGTTGGAGTATTTGAGAAATGGCTCTTGCTCTTGCTCCTCCTCGTCTTCCTCTTTCCATTTCTGCAATTAAGTGGGAGTGGATGAGCTGAAGAATGCAGCAATCTTCTTGACGACCACGAACACGGAATTACAACGCAACAAGAAGAACAGAATGCTGCCGCCATTTTTTTTTCTTTTTTCTTTTTTCTTTTTTCTTTTTTTTTTTTTCTGTTTTTGGGTTTTAGATAGACAGATATAGTCATAGTTTCATAGAGAGGGAGGGTCCAGGCAGCAACACAGCCAAGCAAAAATAAAGCAACGCTCGACTGAGTCTCACTCACCTCCCACCGTCTCCATCCATTCATTCATCATCAGACGTGATTTTCTCTTTCTTTTTTCTTTTTCGTTTATTTGACATCTGTGGTTATTAGTAAATCACTTTAGTTACTTTATCAAAAATCAAAAATTAAAAATCCCCTTAGTTATTTTTTTGGAAAAAATTACCTTACTTGATAAACCGCCGTTTTGCTTTGCCTCCTTATTTTGTTTTGTTTTTTTTATAAATTAATGATATGAATTTTTTTTTAAAGGCTTAGTTTCACAAATGATCCTTGAGGTTCGAGAACTTTAATTTGGAGAAAAGACCCCAATAAGAAGATAAATTATAAAGGACAAAGACGAGGACAACCACTGGATAATTTTTAAAGATGTGGATCCTTCCTCGGATGAGATATTTCTACTTCTTGCAAATCACAACACATACATAAATTCATTAAAAATAAAATAAAATAAAATAAAATTTATGCGCATGTCAAACCATGATTGGCATGTTAGTAGTTCCCACTCAAGGAGATCAGTATTTTCCTTCTCAATACTAATGTTTAACGCTTGAAAATGCTCAAAATCTAATATATTTAGTCATGACTTGTAACCCTCAATGTGAAATTCTATATTCTCAACCTATAATAGTTGGAATGAACTGCATTAAATAATATGAACAATATTGCAACTTTCTCTGTGAGTGAGGGAGTGAATCACTCAATTGACTGGGAAAAATGGGAGGATGAGCCACAAGCACTTCTCGAAGCAGGTTCTGTATACCAGTTATTTTCTTCACGAGTGAGAAAGTTGGCCTCTGCAATAAAATTCCAAGGAAAAATACCATGCTTTAGACAAGCCTTGATATATCTCAAAAAAAATCTTTATATAATTTTCCTATTCTTTCAATCAAGCCTAAAATTATTCCAACAAAATAGGCGATCTAAAACTTTAGGCAACGTTCCATCAAGTGATGATTGACTTTCCCATTTCATGGTTGTCCATGATTAGCTGGGAGGAGGTTTCATAGCTATTGGATAAATAAATGATTCAAACAACAGCACGGGAACTAGCAATTATAGCATGCGTCAACAATTACTTCTTTGTTATCTTTTATTTTCTGCTCAGCAATTCGTAATAAACATGCTTCTGATGAATTTCTTTTACATTATCATAGCTAGTTAATACTCTTGATACAACTATGTTGTAAAAACATCAGATACAGTGCAATAGACTGACCTGACAAAAACACATCTTTATATTCATCATCATCATAAACGAATTGGGGAGGATCTGGAGAACCAATCCCAACAATAGTGCTTCCACTGCATCAACAATATTGCGAAAAATGGAAATGATGCAAATGTCAAATGAGTTTGTATCAGTAAACAATAATACATGGCAATATATGTTCTCCATGCAAAAGTTGACAATGTGATGTTTTTGCACAATGGTTTTCATTGTGGGCCATTTCACCATAAAACCCTGTTACAGATGAGGGGGGACTAGGGATACTTTTTCATCACCCATCAACCTGACAGCTTCGGCGTTTTAATGAAATAATGATAAAAGCAAGAGTTTAACTGAATATTCCAATAAGTGCTAAAATGGATGTACCTTCCAGACATAAAAACAGCACCATATTGTCCACAGCTTGCTGAAAGTACACGCTGTTTTAATCTTTTAAGAGATGGAAGAACTTCAAACGCTGGAGGTTCTGCAAATAAACACATATAAAAAGTTTGTAAATGGAGTGCTTTTTAGATAAAAGGATGGAACTGTAGCAGTCCAATACTTTATGACCCTGTTGAGACCCAAGACCTACTCTTGAAAACAAGCAAGGTTTCTCTAGTTCTGTAACAATGTCAATTCGGTACAAAGTTCTATGCAAAATATTTTAACAACCATCACATATGGAAGATTGTTTAACACATAATGTGATGCAGGGCAGCGGCTATAAGCTGCTGTCCAGCGACCCAAACATACCCAAAATACGGAGAATAGAAGGATAAAGCAATAGAATCAAAGTTGGAACGAAGATAATTGAGTTCTAGGGCAAAATCCCAATAGACACTCTATAGACTAAAGTCTAAAATTATATTCATCAACAAAAACTAAATACAAGAGTCTCTTAATAGCCTATTTATACTAGAATATAGAAAACCTAATTGACATAGGAATTAAAAACCTAAACAGGAAATTAAACCAAATCCTAGTAAGAATAGGAAAATAAGTAATAAAATAACCTATTAATTTAATATAACTAAAACTTAGCCTTATTGGCTGATGCCCACTTAGATTAGGAAAGTCTAATAGATGCTCCCGCATCATAATGACTATAATTTGAATGTGTAAAACACTTCTAGATATAAAACAGTTGAAAGGCAATCAAACACGATGCCTTAGATGAACCTCTCTGGTCATGTATACATACCTAAATCATTGATGCAAACATCCTGTGATATTCCATTCCTTGAAATTTTCTCCAGCAAAGTTACAGGATCAGCCTTACTAGTTCTATCCAATTGAAGGCGCTGAAATTGTTTTTTTTAAAAAGAAAAAGATTCTTAAAAGAGATGGTTTCAATATATTGATGCAGATTATTATTAATCCATTCACTACATTTAAATATGCAATACCTTGTAAACTTCAGCTGTTGAACATGCCTGTTGGGGCTTTATAAGAACCATTGGAAGGTCGAATGGTAGCGGTGGAGGAATATTTTGAACAACCTGGACATCCAGAACCAGAGCTGAAATTTAAACTCCCATAGAAGTACCAGACATTTTGAGGACAGGCACATATATGGTACAAAAATGCACCTACGTGCGTCAAATTGTTCTGTACATGTTGGATAGATTGTTCCATACACTTTCTAGGGGTGGAAAACAATTATGAATATATTTGCAGAGCCATCATCTGAAATGACATAGAGTGACCAACACACAATAAGAAACAGATGAAGTTCTATCTTTGTAATAAATAGACATACCTCACCTCGACCAGTACAATAGGCTGCTCCTTGAGAGAAAAAGAAGGGAACATCTGAACCAATCTCACTCGACCATTCTTGGAGTTCCTTCTCGGTGGCAAGAAAACCATTAAACTGATTTGCTGCCCAGAGTGCAGTAGCAGCATTGCTGCTTCCACCACCCAGCCCTGCTCCTGTGGGCACCTTCTTGTCAAGATGAATCTGCCAAAAACAATTTACATACAAAATATGTATATTTAGTTACAGCACCTAAGGTTGATTAAATTCGAAGAGATGCCAAGTTAACATTCAAAATCTTCTCAATCACCTAAGCATCTATTCTTACCCAAAAGAAATTGTTGCTACCAGTCTTCTTTCTGTAAAGGTTAAGGGCCTTAATAATCTGCAGAAAGAAGGTTCCCAATCACAATGTCCCAAGATTAAGAACAACAGGCAAAAAAGAAAAAAAAACAGTGCCTTACCAAATTTCTATCATCAAGGGGGACCCCAGGCACATTGGTTGACAAACGATCTTGAGCTTTTGAGGGTGACAAAGAAAACTTAATTACATCTCCAAGGCTTATTACCTAGTCAAGACACCAGGAGACATTTGGGGAGTAAGAGATGTATGTATATATAGAATACAAATGATGTGAACTTAATAACAGAAGAAGCAGGGCATAAAATTTCGACTTTCAGATTTTCTTACAAAAGATCATGTAAGCAGCAAGTAGTTATAAATTTGGATGGACTCACGTGAAAGAGAGATGCCAAATCATGAAACCCATCTTCCCTTTTGTTAGTTATTCTCAAGAAAACATTTATCTGCACGAGAAAGGTTTGCCAAATTCAACACAAATTGGAAAACCCAGTTGCCAGAAAATGCAAGAAGAAGCCCCGTAATGACTTACCTTGCAAGGTGAGAATAGAGTGAGCCTTGAAACCGGAGCGGCTTCCTTGTCCACCTCATCTGCCAGCTTGTTTATCCTTTCATCAGGATTGTACACTATCTAGTCACCAAGAAACCCAAAATTTAACAATCAAACAAGCATTTATATACAATTGAAAGCCCAGTGAAAAAAAACATAGAAACAACAAGAACTCAAGAGAGTCCAATTTGAATTTGAAGCATAACAAAGAATTGAGATTGAAGTACAACCTCTACTTGTTTTCTGGCAGAAACCATGAGTCTGACAAATGGGGTCCTTTGATTTCTAGACTTTGAGTCAAAAAAAGAGGACCCATGTGACCTGAACGAAGAGAGACTGCGATTTTCAATAATATTGGGAGATGGGTGGAAGATGGGGCTATGGCAGAGAAAATGAGAGGAAGCCATAGTTCCAGAGTGCACAGAAACGCTGGGCGAGACTTGAAGAGCTTGCCTGAAGCTTTGAGTATTTAGTCTTTTGAATATATGTGGTATTTACTTATACCTTCAGGAACAAAAGGTATCAATTTCTTCACACATTTTGCTACTCCTCCTTGTCCTGTTCAGAAATGGGTTTGGTGGGATTACGAAAAGAAAAACACTCGATTAGAACGGCAGTAAAAAAAACCGAGTCAAAAGTGTATTTGTGGGACAAATGCGGAAAGCGTCAAATCCCAATTGGCAATGCCTGCTCATACCCAATTTTTCAATCGCTTTAAGCGAAGAATTAATTTTTTTCAAAACTAGGAAAGGCAAATAGTCATCTTTTCCTTTTCAACTCGGTCAATTATGGTTCTAGTTTCCTCAGTTTCAACCATTAATGGTATAGCTACCTTCCTCTTTGGCCTTTCCATTCTTATCTTTCCCATTCATTTTGTGTCATCTGTATTCTGCTTACACCTATATTTGAGTATTTATGGCATGCTGAGCATCTTCAAGGAAAAAGGCAAAAGAGTGGGCAAACCTAATTTGCCTTGCCACATCAGCATTTTCATGCTCCAAGGGGAAAGGCAAATGGGTAGGTAAAATATACCTACTCTATTGACCAAAAAAAAAAAATACCTACTCTATTGACCAAAAAAAAAAATTACCTACTCTCCCCACTACTCTCCCCAACAAGGCAATATTGCGTACTTCAAAATGAAGAGGTATATTGAGCCCCACTTGCTTTTTATAATAAAATATCATCTCCACTCTCTCACCTACTTTCTATAAAATATAATAGTAAATGTAAGATAAAAATAAATAATATAATAATGGTTTGTAGACTTACATTGCCTAGTCACTTGGAGTGACAAACTTTTTTCATGAGGCAAATGGGTAGACTTGCATTACCTATTTCATTTGCCTCTTCCCTTGGAGATATCAGTAATGGGGATCCTGAGTTTTTGCATTTAGAGAATACACATTTACCCGCATTTAATAAAATCTTTATCATTCAAATCATCTAACGACTTAAAGCAAGTCACATCATCTAGAGGATAGATTTGTAATTTTCTTTGAAAATTGAGGTTAATAGTCCCTCCGTCTCTCAACCCAATATCCATAAACCTCATCATGACTATAACTCCATTAAGGACTACGCATCCATCTTCCAAGTTCCAACACTTACCCAATTTCCTCCTTTCAAGCCATCTAATTCCTATTTATGTTCATCCTCCTCATGACTGCTTGTCATAAGTTTCAATGGCCATCGCCCAATATTTCCATCCTCCTCCATATCCCCAATTTCATTTCATTATAAAAAAGAATTTATTTATTTATTTTAATTTCACTCATATCTTCTTTTTTGTATGATGGTAGATCCCCTAACCCTATCCCATAATGGATCCTCCAATTTGAGATCAGCAAGATTATTATAAAATTGGTATTATGGAAGTGGCCTTATGTTTGTGTAAATTACAAAGTCGGTTGAGAGCAAGATTGGTAATTTGAAATGGGTTAGTGTTTCACAGGATCGGTTTGAGAATTTTTGATTACTCATCAAAAAAAGAAAGGGAGAAGATTGAGAATGACAATGAAGTTGGTTCTGAGGAGAAAACAAGGAGTAACGAATGTCGTTATCATTAATAAAGGCAAAAACATATTTAGCTGACTTGGCTTGCTTTAAGTCGTTAGATGATTTGAATGCTTGAGATTTTATGAAATGCGGGTAAATGCGTACTCTCTAAATGCAGAGACTCGAGATCTGGTAGGCGTATTAGAATCATCCCAATTCATTATTCTCATGTGTTTTTTTTCAACCACAGGACCCGAGATTTCCATCTCATAAGAGACTCCTGCGTCAAGCGTTGCATTAAGTTCATATAGTTTTCGAGTATAATCCATCGTTGCTTGCTCATTTCCTTGGTCCTTCACAAGAACGGTTTCTTGTACAGCTCATCCTTAAGGACGTTGATTCTATGCTTACACACAAGACTACCCCTCTTCTCGAAAGCTTCACAGGGACTACTTTATGACAACGGACGACCGCCCGTAAGGGGTTTACTGCACAAGGCCCCTGCGATACTTATACATAAGGAATAAAAAATTATTTTAATGATTTAAAATAATTTTTTATTATTTGTTTGTCCACCTGGAAGTCCATGTCATTAAAAAATGGGGCCCATGTTTGACACATCAGCATTTAACGAACTTATTAACGGTTTGTGTAACGGTGGGGGTAATTTGTAGGTTTTCCAGGAGTTTGAGTATGGAGTTGTACATGTCTTACAACATATGTATGAATTTGAAAATGACCCTATAGTTTGGGGGGTTTTTTTTATGGAAGTTCCATGGTAAAATCTGTAATCAAATACCCTCAAAATGGGGAGTCAGATAAACTAGGGAGAGTAGTTGATCCGATTCCAATTTCTTATTCCCAAATTCTTAACTTTCCTAATTCATGACATCCCTCATTCCTTGTAAGTAAATGTGTCATGTATTAAAAATTATGTATTAACTTTAAAAGAAAAATATTAGTGTTTGACATTTGTTAAGGCAAGATTTATGTGTTGGCATGTTATTAGCCCAAAATCATGTTATGTAATATTTAGGATAGGTCGAGTAAGGTTCAAGTGATGAAGATTTGATTGGAAGTGATGAAGAGGAACAATGGTTTTGAAGCTCTAAACAAGGGCGGAACCTGGAATTTAATAGTGGGTGGGCTAGCTAAAGTTATTAGCTTAAAATCCAATGATATTTTTTTTGTATTTACAATTTCTATAGACTTTATATAAATGAAAGTACACATTAGTATAAACCATACTAGTTATAAACACAAGAAAAAAAATGGAATTAGAGCCATATTATTCGCGAAAGGAAGAATTTCATTAAGAAAAATGGTTCTTTTTTAGAGAAAAATCCATGAAAATAAAATAAAATTGGAGAGTTAGAGCTAAGGACTTTAACCTTATTGTGGGTTATTGGTGTTGGGACAGTCTTTGACACTATATGCAAATGTGAAAAAGCTCTAATGATGCGTATTGGTGTTGCCAATGTATGAAATTGTGTATTTTTATTTATTTTTAGGTTAAGATACTGGCTTATATAGGTTTGATTTTTTTTCCCCACCAAAAACATCACTAGGCTACAACCCATCAGAGCCCACATAATGGTTCCGCCCATGGCTCTAAAGCACAAGGTTGTCTCAACTCATGATTAGGAAAGGTAAGTTTGACTTAGAGACAACGCATGCATTCATAGGTGGTTAGACGTTTTATTTACTCATCAGTCAACTTGACGTGATGAGCAGAGTGCCTTAAAGTGCTTAGAATTGCATGCAATTTTAATAGCATGTTCATCAAGATGTTAGGTTTCTTGTACAAAAGTTTTGGGGCACAATTTGCATTTTTGGAAAAGGTGCACACTATCTTTTTCTGTTTTGGAGAGTTTTAAATTGTTTTTTTCTTCCTAATCTTTTAGGGACTCTTTCCTTTTGTTGGTATGAGTTTCCTAGAATTTCTACACATGTTTTGTTTTAGGAATTTTGTTCCTAATCCTATTGGGTCTTTTTACATCTTCCTAGTTTGATTCTAAAACAAGTTTTAAGTCTATAAATACTTGGTTTTCGTAATAGTAAAAAGACACAACTCACATACAATATCTTTGTGCTTCAAACGTCGTTTCTTGAGTGAGTTGATTTTTCATATATGAACTCCTAGGGTTTAAAATCTTTTTCTTGAGAGAGTTCATCGTGCATATATGTATAGTTCAAGTAGATCGTTCCTTGTTGAATCTACTTGAATTATAATCTTCATTCATACATACATCTTTGAGTCGGTGACTTGTGCCTTGCATGTTGAGCCAAGAAGACAAGTCTTGGTTGGTTTGTGCCTCAAGGTGATTGATGAACGAGGGGAGTTTGTGCCGCACTTGAGAAGATGAACGAGAATCAATTCTCAAGATTGGAGAAGTTGCAAGAGGCGTGAGGTTCGGCTACCTTATAGAAGAGTCAAGTATGTTGAGTCGAGTCGAGTAGAGTCTTTTATGTACTTCTTGTTATTTTTAGTAAATTGTTTTCTAATTGGCAAAGTGCTCGTGGTTTTTTAATCTCGTTTAGGGATTTTTCCACGTTAAAATTCGTTGCGTACTTTATTGCTTGTTTATTTGATTGTTTTTAGAATTGGATTTAATTGGATTAAGTTTTAATTTGGGAATATTAAAATTGGACTTAAAATATGATAAAAGCCTATTCACCCCCCTCTAGGCTATTGGGTGGTCTAGCCACGCAATTTCAACATTAAATATATAGATTTATTTGTAAGTGTAATACATGTGGCACAAAATGAATAGAAAATGCAAGAAGGGAAAGTCAAGAGAGAACTCCTCTAATGGGAGATTGTTTGGCTTCTTAAAAATGCAGAATTTCCATTTCACCCATATAGGAATGTGAGCCACCATCTCATTATCGCCATGTCATCCATCACTACCATGTGGACTGTTGTTATCGGTTCAGCTACACCAAAATCGATTCAGCTACAGCCTCAACTTGAGATACTCACAAGTCACTACTACAAAAATCGAAATAGACGATGGTAATCCAACGTCGTGTATTCGGTTTTTCAACCGTCGTGAAATTGAGCGACATCTTTTGATGCATAAAACCACGACGGTAAATCCCCGTCGTCTATTATTTGTAAAGACGACGCTTTTACTCAAAACCGTCGTCTATTATGAAGTAAAGACGACCCTTTTTATATGAAAATGGTCATCTATTATGAAGTAAAGACGACCCTTTTCATATAAAAAGGGTCATCTATTATATGTAAAGACGACGGTTTTTTTTTATAAAAAGAGTCGTCTATTATTAAGTAAAGAACTATGTTTTATTATATCCAAAGACGTCGGTTTTGTTAAAAAGCCATCATCTATTAAATGTGAAGACGACGATTTCTTGGACGGTTTTTTTTATAAAAAGGGTCGTCTATTATGAAGTAAAGACGACCCTTTTTATATGAAAATGGTCGTCTATTATGAATTAAAGATGACCCTTTTCATATAAAAAGGGTCATCTATTATATGTAAAGACGACGGTTTTTTTTATAAAAAGGGTCGTCTATTATAAGTAAAGACGACCCTTTTTATAAAAAAAACCGTCGTCTTTACATATAATAGACGACCCTTTTATATAAAAAGGGTCGTCTTTACTTATAATAGACGACCATTTTAATATAAAAAGGGTCGTCTTTACTTCATAATAGACGACCATTTTTATAAAAAAACCGTCGTCTTTACTTCATAATAGACGACATTTTTTTATAAAAAAAACCGTCGTCTTTACATATAATAGACGACCATTTTCATATAAAAAGGGTCGTCTTTACTTCATAATAGACGACCATTTTTATAAAAAAACCGTCGTCTTTACTTCATAATAGACGACATTTTTTTATAAAAAAAACCGTCGTCTTTACATATAATAGACGACCATTTTCATATAAAAAGGGTCGTCTTTACTTCATAATAGACGACCATTTTTATAAAAAAACCGTCGTCTTTACTTCATAATAGACGACATTTTTTTATAAAAAAAACCGTCGTCTTTACATATAATAGACGACC